>LZPO01028466.1:14893-24998 GCA_001675575.1 Neotoma lepida | reverse complement strand
AGTGTCTGAGGTGTACCCTGAAGTGAGCGTGTCAAGGTACCTCAGTAAGCACTATCATCATGGACACACATATACACACATACACATACATACATTATACACATCTAGATGTGTATAAGAGACATGTGTGTGTGTGTGTGTGTGTATTAAGTCAGTGGACTTGTCCACAGGGAGGTGATGGCCGTTCTCCTACAGGAGACCACTAAGACACCAGGTGTGAAGCCCCAGTGGTGTGCCACCACCAATTAATCTAGAGCAATGTTAAATCTGACCCAGCTTCCCAGGGTGTTTGAAAAGGACTTGATGACTGTTTTTCAAAGGCAGATAATAAAGATAATGAATAACAACATCTACATTTGGTTATTAATTAAGCTGCAATTTCAAAATAAGACACTTCAAATGTTCTATTATTTAATAATATCATGGCATGACTTTAAAACCCTGTATTAAAAATGTGCTATCAGCTGTAAACTGGATAATTCCTAAGTGAAGGGTTAGCTTTTACATTTTATGATACCCACCTGCTGAAAAACAAAATCTCAACCTTTCTCCTTTAGTTCAGAGGATTTACAAGCTTGTAATCTTTACAAAGGACAAGCTTAATCAGGAATGTTTAAGCATTTTATTTTTGATTAACATATATAAATACCTGAATACAAGTGTGCATTTATTTAATGATATGATTTTTCTATGTACCTTCAATAGCCTCACACTAGAAATCCTTCTGCCCCCACCTCTCAAGTGCTGGAGCTACTGCCTTCTGATTTATATATATATATAAATATATATATATATATACATATATACACACACACGTGTGTATAGTATATGTGTGTACGTATGTGTATATGTATATATAAATGTGGTTCCATGTGATATTCCAATACATGCATACAACATGAATTGAAGGAAATTTTTCGAACCTCTGTGACTAGAAAAATAAAAATAAAGAAGGAAATGATTTCATTCCTTTTTTAACACTTTCAAGAGCGAGTAAGTCGCATAAAACAAAAAGACATTTTTATTCAGCAATAGATGTCATCCACAACATTCCAGGTCTGGGTGAGACACTGCACTCCACTGTAGCAGATGCATGCTAGGAGTGGACGGTAAGAGGAAGACCCTGGCATCTGTCCATCACCACCACGGGGCTGACGAAAGCGAAATGGAACTGAGGAAGGAGCTCAGCATTGTTCCTGGTCCTGGGAAATGCCGCCCATAAAACTGTTTAACTGTTAAACAGGAGGCAGATGGTGAGAGGAGAAGCAAGCACACATGGGGTTTTTCTGCTAAAACATTTAAAACCCGTAGAAAGGAGCTGCTCACTTTTAAAATAACCTTTGAAAATGTGATACAAAAGGTAGCACACAATCATGGGAGGAGACTTGGAAAATGCATTAACTAATAAAAGTGAAAAACTCATCCTTTTAATATATTTTGTGATATTTTCCATTAATTTATTTTTGATAGTGTAAATATGCATATACAAACATATTGAAGTTGGGTTATAAGCCATACTTTTTGTGTTCTGCTTTTTATGACTAGGATGCAATTACAATTCTCCTGCACGCCATAAGCTAGTTCTCACTNTTTTTTCTTGGTGATATGGATTTAGTCCAGGACTTAACACATGCTAAGGGCACTTTCTACCCCTGAGCTACATCCTCATCCCCAAGTGATGAATTCCACAGGTACATACTGTCTACTGTACAGGACAACAAATTAATCCCCCTTTACTGTTTGATGCCTAGGTTAGCTTCAGCTTTGTATTATTATAAGTAATGCTGTAACCAAGATCCTGAAATGTGGATTTTTGAGTACTTCAGTATCATTNCCTTCTATTACACTTCCTAAAATGCAAATATTGTTTAAGTGGTATGAACTCTTTTTAGGATTAGGTCATGATTCTCTGTGGAGTGACCCAATTTACATCAATGCATGAAAAAAATCCATTTCACTCTAAGATCATTAAAAGTGAATATTACCACGTTTATCTTTTCATATTTGCAAAGCAAGAGAGAATGGTATCTCATCATTTTGATTTGCATTTATTTGATCAGGGAGACTAAACCGTTCATTTGCTCACCTGTTGTTTCGATGTTTTGTTTCTTTGTTCTCTGGGCATTTACTTCTGGGGCACGGGAGTTTTTCCTACATTCATTTTAAAGTCTTAGAAGTTACCAGTACTGTCTTCCTACCCTCAGGTTAACACTTTGATTTGATTTGTGGTGTTTTTAAACTTACAGCATTTTAGTTTTTATCTAAGATGTGTGTTTTATTCTTTAAATTATAAGCACGCGGATGTGTGTGGTGGGTCAATGTGCACATGGGTGCCAGTAACCATGAAGACCAGAAGCACCAGATCCCCTGCAGCTGAAGTTACAGGTGGTTGCAAGGCACCAACCTGGGTTCTGGGATTTGAACTCAGGTCCTCTGCAATAGCAGTATGCACTCTGAAATGCTGAGCCATCTCTCTAGGCCAGGGTTCTCAACCTGTGGGTTCTAATGCCTTTGGGGTTAGAACAACCCTTTCACAGTGTCTCCTAAGACTGCTGGAAAACAAAGATATTTACATTATGATTCATAACAGTGGCAAATTACAGTTATGAAGTAGCAATGAAAATAATTTTATGGTTGGGGTTCACCACAACATGAGGAACTGTATTATAGGGTCACAGCATTAGGAAGGTTGAGAACCACTGCTCTAGCCCCTAAATTCTTAATATAGTAATATAGTCAATCTTTCCTTCCAGGGATTTTTTTCCTCTATTTTATCATGCTCTGGAATTATTTCTCTTATACAGGAGAAAGTATGCAACTTTATAATTTATATTACATATTAAAGGATTATCATATGTTAAATATTTATATATTAATTTTTATATTCTGGGGTAAAAGTTGTTTTAGTACGTGGTGTGTAGGCAGCTCACTTTAAATATTCCTCCTCATCTTAATCAACAAATGATCCTGGGGACACTCCTACTTCTTTCTCAGTGATTCTGAGGTTTCTGTTACCACATCATCATCAATCCATGTCACCGCTCATGTGACATGTGAACAATCACTTGGGTTACTGTCACTCTGTGATCTTTGTTCATTTCAGGCAAGTCAGGTCAGACTCATTAAGTTTATTTGGCTAACTCTCTTTACTCAAGTGTCTGAGGTGTACCCTGAAGTGAGCGTGTCAAGGTACCTCANTAAGCACTATCATCATGGACACACATATACACACATACACATACATACATGCTCATGAAACNCTGATGGGAAGGAAGTCTCACAACGTTCAGCCTTTTCTTCTATGAGAACAGCACATCTTTCCATTATTCAAGATAACTCGGTTTTCAAATACACTGCTGGTTTTTGTTTTCATAACAATCCCTTTCAAGGCTCCTTCAAATTTTTATGACACATACTTCCCACTCTTGATAGGGGGTGGCAGAAGGTACAGGAAGAACCGAAGTGTTGTCAAGAATTCATTCATTTCTTCTATGATTATTTCGAACTGGTTATAGATGTAATATATAACATAATTTCTGCATCTCTGTCTTGTACATAGTTGACCTCATCCACTTAGTTCTCTTAGATTATTCATAACACATAAACATAATAAAATTTAACAGTTTTGGACTTAAACATTTCATTTCAATTTTATGTATCACTTGACTGTGAAGAGCTTCTAGAATAAAGTTAGACATTAATGAGGAAAGATTTTAATAAAACGTTTCTAGTATTTTGCTAGAATAAGATAATGACCATTAGTCTAAATGAGATGGCTTATTGGATTATGACATTCTCCATTCCTTCTCATTTTCTAAAGATTTTTAGCAGAAATGGATGTAGAATTTTATCAGATGCTTTTGCAACATCTACTTAGACAAGCATTTGGCCCATTGCTATGTTTTAATATTGTTCATAATTAACCAACATTCTTGAAATAGAGCCCAGTTATCCTAATACTGTTCCACTAAATTTTAACATTTATATTTCAAAATGTAGTAAGTCCGTAATTTTCCTACTCTGTCCTGTGCAATTATTTTTTTTTTAATTTTCATTTATAACATATGAGGAAATCACTGCTGCTTTTCATCCTGAAAATTACTACCTTAAAATATTTACAAAGTACATCTGGACACTTNTTTTACTTAAATCACGAGTTCAAAGGGAACAATACACTATGAGTTCTTAGGAACTGGCTGACCTGGAACTCACTCTGTAGACCAGAGTGGCCTTAAAACTCGGAGATCTGCCTGCCTCTGCCTCCCAAGTGCTGGGATTAAAGGTGTGCACCACCATGCCCAGCTTTCTTTTTATTTTAGAAGTTGGGAGTGTCAATTGTCAGCAGACCCTAAAATGCAAAACTCATGTCTGCAGTAAAGAATACAAAGCTAACATAAATCAATGCTGAGAATAGAGCATTTTAAAAAGTTATTGGTGGTGAAGAAGTATATACAATATACTTGATATTGAAAGTGCACATTTTTTTTCTGAAAGTGTAAAATTCAGTATGAAGCTTCTTCCAAGCTTCTGTTTCAATTCTAACTGTATATAAATTCATGAAATTGTATAGAATTTTGGCCTGGTTAATTTTGGTGTGTGATATTTTTATTTATTTTCAAGATTTTTTTTTAATAATAAAGCTGAGAAAAACCATTGAAAATGCAAATGCAGATTAGAAGAATATTTTAAACAATATTAGGAAAAATGTAAATAATCCAATCACCTCNTTTAATAGAAAAACAAATTAAGGCTAAATCTGAAGACATGAANGAATTCAAATTCATATTTGGTTGTGGGAAGACCATGATAAAGACTCTAAGAATACTGATATATCATTTTNATATCACAGGGGGAAAAGTAAGCCTAGTCCATGAATGTGAGGCTGTCTGTTCACCACATCTATGCCCAAACAGATGAAGCACGTCACAATGTCAGTTCTCTAGAGAAATCCTTAGGTGCATCTGTATGGGAGGTGCATCTCCACCAGTTTGGAGGATGTTGCCAGGAGAGGATGCATGGTTTCCTTAGAACAGGAATTTTCCCTTCTCTACCCAGTGTTTCCTAAGTATATGCCATACCCTAAGACCATCCTGGAGTTGGTTAGTCATCTAGGGACGTGACAGTCTTACCCTGTTCATCTCTTGACTCATCTTTTACATGCCATTAAAAGAGAGCTCATTTATAAAAATAATGCTAGAGGCTATGCTATCCTTACAACCACTATTAAATCACGCATAGCATCAAATATAAACTTGTGTGTTTCTTTCTGGAAAAGTGAAGTCTGCTACCCCCACCTCACTTGCAATTTTTTTCATAGGAGGACAGAAGACACAAAATGAGATGGTGAGTGAACTGAAGCTTCCTGTGGAGATCTCCTGGGCTCTCCCCTGGCTCCTCAGGAAGGCATCTTCAGGGCACATCCAGGGCCTTCCAGTGCAAAAGGCAGAGACTTGGGGAACATGGTTCAGTCCTGGCTCCAACTCTAAGCAGACCCAGAATACTTGGATGCGGTATATCTTGGTTTTCTAGAACTTGGTTTTCAAACGTGTGTGTGTGTGTGTGTGTGCGCATCTGTGCGTGTGTTTGCATGTGTGCATAACTACTCTTGAGCTCAAGCAAAAGATTATTCCAAGTACAAAATATGACAGATTGAGCCTCTCTAAGTGAAAACAAATTCAGGCTAAGGGAAAGTGAGGCCAGACTCTAGCACAAAGGCAGCCCATGAGGAACTACTGAGGTTGTGCCCAGTGGAGCTAAACCTTTTAATACCACTAATTCCCAATCAGCTCTAGGCCAGAGCAAGTACACTGGCCAAAGGACCACCAAAGTAGTATGAAAACATGAAACAATCACAGATGACTGCATGAGTATCCCTCCAGAAACCAGCACATAGGGACTACATTCCACTGACAATGCAGACTCCAATAAACCTGTACTCTGATTTGCTTCATGCTTACATATGTTTCTGGGTCACAAATTCAAGTGGATCATGGTTAATACTTCAGAAGTTCCTTAAAACCTCATTTTGCTGTATTTCATAATACTTTTAGAGCAGTTGCCTTTACACAATGAGATGCAGGTGCAAGGGCGAGCTTTACTATTTCTAACGAGTAGATGAAGAGACCTTCAGAAGAACCTGTATGACAGACCCAGTATAGAACTGCAGATACATGAAGGGATGGATAAAGATGCAGGTTCCTTACCCCAGGTCCACCATCTGTCACCTCCATCCTTAGTCCACTGGCACTGGCTAGTGATCCTAGAGTAAGAGGGCATCTGGTAGTAGCCCACTTTAGTTACATGGAACTGGAAGTTTCTACTGGATGGTGTAGTCCTCAGTGCCTGGGAGGAAGACAGCCCTGCAGCCTCATGAGACACTGCCTTCTTCATTCCTCCAACAACGCCAGGATACTATGATGTCACTAGGCACCCAATTCCTGGAAGTTTAGTACAACCAGCTATTGCTTTAGTTACAGAGAACACACTCAGGAGGTGCTCAGATGGGTGGCAAGTTATTTTGGTGTTTCTATAACACATTCTTGACACTTCTTAAATGTCATTTGCAGCAAGGCTTAAGGAACATTTTCTGTGAATACAGTCTTTAGCTTCTAGAGCCTCAAAAATTCAGGACCATAATGACTGCCCCAACGTCACAAAACCAAGACAATAAAAGGTTATGATTTTATCATTTTTACTTTTTTATTACACTTATATTTATTTTGGGGCAGAGGGTACCACAAGCCAGGGCACACTGTGGATGTCAGAGGACGACTTGCAGGTCCCAAGGATCAAACTCAGGTTGTAAAACTTGGCAGCAAGTATATTTACCCACTGACAGCATTGCCAAAGCTAGCACTTCAAACGACAGCTTCCCAGATCAAGTCAACAAACTAGTTAACTGTTGATCATAAACATTTATGTGCTATGCTATCCATCATAATATTTGCTACAGGAACAAAACTTCTGCAAAGAGTTGAACTGTTATGGCAAACTCATATAATGGAGTCTTAAGAAGATTTAATGATATGGAAAAATACTTCACAAATAACAAAATAGATAGGAAATTGTATCTATGATCTCACAATTATGTCTAATATGTGTTACATGTTATATATAAATATATATGTTTATATATGTATATATGCATACATGTTATAAATAATAGGTATATATACAAAAATATATGTATTTCAGTATATGCCCCAAATGTTAAGTAGCTGATTTGAGCGGCAATTAAGACTTTTGCTGAGTTTTATACTCCGTATATTTTCACAATTTTTTTAATTTTCTACAATGAGCACAGACAGCTTTTAGAAAGAGAAAACCGAGTTCTTTTAAAAGTTCATTGAAAAATACCTAAATATTTCAGGTACTTTTCAGGCAAAGGTTAACTCTTCCTTCTGAAACCGTAGACCTTTCTTCACCTGTTCCCTCTCCAGCCGAGGGAAACCAAAGCCTGCTCCCCGCCCCCGAGGAGGGGTGTGTCTGGCTCCTCTCGCCCACACTTGACCTCTAAACTGCACATGGTTCCCACCTCAGAGCTCAGGCACTTGAGCGCTTCATCACCAGCTCTGTAATTACCCAGTGTTACTCCGAACATAAAAGCTGAGACCTTGAAAAGCCTGCAATTTACATGGCTTTTGTAGAGTGGTATTCACACGCTGCTGTGGTAAACGCAAAAGCCTGCGTTAAGGCATCTTTAAAGCTGGAATTGTAATTATGGCAGAGTGAAGGAGTTCAAAGTCAGGGATGACACTGCTGTATATGATACCTCATTATGCCGGAAAACGAAAAGGGTTTGTTAACACATGTACTTGAATTGAAAGTACAGATTTTTCACACATTTTCAGAGTGTCCGGCAAGTGCAGGTGTGGGTGCTTTGAGCATGTAGCCTTCAGGAAACAGAGTAAAAGCAGCTGGCCATGCCCCTCAATAATTGGGGTCTCCAAGTTCTTTGATCTCTATGAACTTGATCTCTCTGGAACAGTTAGTTGGATGTTGACACATGTCCACAGATCCTCACCCGACTAATGGCCTTACTGAAGACAGTCTGCATTTGCATACAGCTGCACATTCCTGACTCAACTTCTGGGAGAACTTGAGGTTCAGATAAGGGTGAGGTAGAAACCCCAGAGCCAACCACACAGAGTCACTGTGACAGCTGCAAAGCTTTCTGCTCTGCAGTCATTATGTCTGAAAACTGTGGGAGTGAGGGGAAAGACTGTCCAGCAGGATTGTGAGTGTATCCTTTATCATGTANAAGAGGCGCGGCCCTATCAGNAGGCCATTTCTCACGACACACTGGTAAATCAGAAGAGCTTATTTCCCCAAATTTGACTATCTGAACTTGCAGGGATTTAGAAGATATAATCATGTCTGTCTTTTATACTTCTAAATGTGCTGAATTTAATCCATTACAGTCACTTACTAAATCATTTTAATTTCCATTTATATTTTACAAAATTTGAAATTAAAAACATTCTATTCTTTCAAGAAAATTAACCTTTAAAAAAATTTTGTTCTCTTCTCTCTCTCTCTCTCTCTCTCTCTCTCTCTCTCTCCCTTCCTCCTTCCCTGCTCCCCCCCAATGTGGGGTGTGTATGTGTTTAAGTGCATGCCATAGTGTTTGTAAGGAGGTCAGAGGACAACTTTCAGTGAGTTAGTTTTTGCCTTCCACTTTGTTGAGGCAGCAGGGTTTCTTGTTTGTCCCTGCACTGCACATTCCAGCTAACTTGCCCAGGAGCTTTGGGCCAATTCTCTTGGTTTTGCCTTCTATTTGCAGTAGGATTTCTGGGATTACAAATGCACACCACAGTGGCATTTCCCAGGCTTGTAAGGCAAGGGCTTGGACCTGCTAAGCCATCTCTCCTGCCCAAACTGGGCATTTTGAAGAATTCTTCCCTAAGCTTGGCATACTGATGCATGTCTAATCTTAGTACCTAGAGGCTGAAGCAGGAGGATCACCATGAGTTCAAAGATAGCCTGTGCTACATAGTGAGCTCCAAGTCAGCTTGCACTATGCATCCATATAGTAAGACTTTGTCTCAAAAAAAAAGAATCCTTCCTCCACTAAAATTTATAAAATTTACAAAAATACAGTTTCAGATATCCTTACGGGAAGTGCTGCCTTGGCCTGTCTGACCTCTCTTTGGGTTTGGGAGGGTGGAGCTGGGTATCACCTTAGCAACTCAATTATTAAAGCCTTTGAAAGGCAATAGGCTTTTTAACAAGGGGGAGACTTTAACATTGTGAACCAAGGGAAAGTTTGCTAAAAACCTCTTTCAAAACGAGTACCAGCACAGCCAGAGCTACACAGACAAACCCTGTCTCGAAAAACCAAATAAATAAGTAAAATAATTAAGATAGGGTGCTATGTGGGGCTTGGTGTGGAAGTCAACATCNGGGAGGACNCCCTGTCTGAGGGGAAGCCAAATTTCACCTTACATCAGGGCAAACACTACATGCTTTGGTCTTAAGACTTTAAAGAAGCTGCGAGCATTTTTATACATGCAGCTGTTTGTCCAACAAACATCTGCAAGGCGCCTGACTTGATCCAATTTTCTTCACCTCCTTTCCTTGCCTTCTCTTAGATTACGTATTGCTACATTTCCCGTTTGTCCCCTGCCTTTCAGCCTCCCCGTGGCCAGTTGTCTCTCAGAACCTCTGCCCTGGAGGCCCAGCTCAGGTTCTGTTTTCTCATTTCAAACTCACTCCTTTCAGTGATTTCCTGGCCTCTCAAGCTTTTCCCTAGCATCTAAGAAAATGACTTCCAAGCCGATGCTCATGGAAAAGACTCAGACTCTCAGGGACAGATCTACACAACACTTAGATGTCTTGCAGGCCTTTCAACTCAGTATGAGCAAATCAAATGCTTACTTCTTACCTCCAGTCTGTTTCCTTGCATCCTTCATCATGGGAACCACTTTCATACCCCTTCATGCACTCAGCAAGACATCTGGCAGCCACCTCTCTGATCAATTCCCTCTCCCCCTACAGTCAGTCTTTCACCGAGGATTGTCAATTCCAACTTGAAAAATATGTAATTAAGACCCAACTGGGGCTTCAGCATCCAAACCTAAAGACAGGTCACAGCTGATAAACACAT
>LZPO01028465.1:4072-14782 GCA_001675575.1 Neotoma lepida | reverse complement strand
AGTTGCTATGGTAATCTCAAATGTTTTCATCTGTTTTGTTTTTGTTTAGCAGAATTTGTGAAAATGTGAGAAATTATGCATTTTAAAGCTGGATTCACCTGTCTCTTATACACATCTAGATGTGTATAAGAGACAGTCTCAAATGTTTTCATCTGTTTTGTTTTTGTTTAGCAGAATTTGTGAAAATGTGAGAAATTATGCATTTTAAAGCTGGATTCATATCTTAGCTCCTTTCTTTTTCTAGTTATAAAATGTAAGCTGTTTTTTAATCTTCTTTAGTCTCAGTTTTATCATGAATAAGATAGTAAGCATGTTTGCTTTGCAGGGTTCTGATGGGTTATCCATGAAATGATGAATGTAAACCACTTATCGCAGCTAGACGGTGCTGCTCCTTGTAATGTTCTCATTCACTGTATAAATTTCAATTTCAATTTTTATTCTGTGATATTTGGGTAATCCAGCACAGATGCTATAATGACCCTTCTCATAAAAGGCAATGGAGGACCATTACCATTGATATGCTACCATTTGTCACTGTGATTAATTATATTTCAAGATCTAAGGATGTTGACTATGACACATATTTCAATAATACCACAGAAGATTAGAGGTGTCAATGTACAATTCCCTGTACCCTTGTTAATGTAAAAGGTCTTTGTAAAGGGTTGGTCACTGGGGCTTTGAGCCAGTCCTTCTTAAGTCAAGAATTTTAAGTAAATGCAAAAAATTAAAATACTAAGAATGAAATCTATTTGTATTTCCTTTATTGTTTACTATTACACACTNAAGTGAAGACAGGAGAAAAGATGTCTTGAAACAATAGGAACATATAAGCATATTCCTCTCATCTTTGTTGCTTCCTGAAAAACACAGTGCCTGTTTCCTGAGACCAGTCCAACCCAGGGAGAGGCAAAGAAGACCCTATCACTGCCAAGGTTCCTTCTGCACCCTGGCACATTTGCTGACTGAATGAGAAATGCTCATTGTTGAATTTACATAACCTGTGTGATGTTTTATGAAAATAAATTTGTATCCANAATAAGTGTGTCTCTGTCTCTACCTGATCACTGCAACTCCANCTATAGCTGAGACCAAGCTATCTAATATTCTTGTTGGATTATTATTACAAGAATACTATTCCAAGAAACAATATTATCAGAAAATACAGATATTATAATGAGTAGTTAACACAACCATAAAATTTATAAAATAAACATAAAACATNTCTGCCAGGCCTTCATGCCTTTCTGAATTCCTTTCCTCTTTACTTCCTTCCTTTTTTTTTTAAATTTAAAAGCAGAAAATACATAAGGCTTGTCTTAGTTTGTGTTTTTATTGATGTGAAGAAACACCATGACCACTGCAGCTCCTGTAAAGGAAAACATATGATTGGAGCTGGCTTACAGTTTCAGAAGTTTAGTCTATTACTGTCATGGCAAGAGGCATGATGGCCTGCAGGCAGACATGGTGTTAGAGAAGGAGCTGAGAGTTCTCCATCTTGATCTGTAGGCAGCAGGGAGTACACTGTGTGCCACACTGAGCATAGCTTGAGCAGAGGAGNCTTCAAGTCCTGCCCCCCACAGTGACACACTTCCTCTTCACCTCCTTATAGTGTCATTCCCTATGGGGGCCATTTTCTTTCAAACCACCACAAAGTTATTGGATGAGATCTAAATAAAGAAATAGATTCAGGCTCTGGGTTCAGGAGTAGCTGACTACAGAACAGGCTCATCTTCAGCCCCAACTCCCAGTNATCTAGCAGTCATTGAGTAAGGCTTCCTATACACAATTTTATATAGATACCCTGATTATACTGAAGAAATTATTGGATATTAGAACTGGAGTTATTTGGATCAAACAAAATTAAATGAGTAATAAAATTAGGCAAATATTATAATCCAGATGAGATTTTCCTTTGCGTTATTTTGCTGAATTATCTTTCCATTGTGTTTGCCATGAGGAAGTGTAAAACTGGGTAAGCAGGGAGTTTCTGACAGGCCTCAGACTTAGAACAATAAGTTGGGAAAGATGTTACGCAATTCCAGGAAGCTATGCTCTGAAAACTGATAAATTTAGTGCATGTTCAAGGGCAATATATTAATGGTAAGTCATCTCTTCTCTAACTTTCTCATAGTGCAGGCATTTATGCAAGAAAGGCAATCTTTTCTGAAATGCATACTGTTGGTTGCAGAGAGAAATGATACTGCAGATGAGTCAACAAATTCTGAACAACCTAACTGCACTTCGATGACCACAAGCATAGGCTAGCACAGACAATATTTAAAGAATTTAAATTATAACTCTTGATAACTACACTCCTGGTCCTTAAATCACCTAGATTNTATGACTCATTGTGCTTCTTAACTTTCCTGTATCAGAGAGTTATACTACAAGATGTTTTCCTGATCAAATGTACTCTTGTGATTTCAATATTCTTAAACCAAAGAAGAACTGATCTAGGCCAAAGAATGCACTCATTTATGCCTGTCAGTGTGCCTTGATCACTGCCCAAGGAGTCCCACGCCCATCATAATCACAGAGAAATTGCCATATAACTATGAGTCATACTATGTCACAGGACTGTTACTAAATTAGAGATTGCCCCTTATTGTTTCTCTTATGAGGAATACAGAAACTTTTCTTTAAAGACCCAGAGCACATTTCTCTTTATATCTTTTTGCTAGAATTATGTCACATCAATCAATCAATGACAAAGAGAATGAAATTATCATAATTGACTAACTTAATCAGTGCTTGTTCCCTAGGAGCCTAAAATGAATACTATAGGCAGCTTGTATCACACTATCCCTTAGCACATAGCCAAGTTTGTATGTGTGTGTGTGTGTGTGTGTGATCTCTATTAGTCAACCAACAGGCATAGAAACACATTCTGTGGAATTATGAAGGCAATCATTATGACAACTAAAACAGTCCAATAAAATACAATTTCCTCTGTGANTCCTAACTAAGTTAGAAAAGAAAGGAAGAGATGAGTTGCTTTGTAATTTTACTCAAATGCATTCTTGGAATTGTTTTATAAATATGCCACTATTAATTTTATCATATCTAAAGCATTAGCAATTTCTACTTACATAGCAGTATAAATAGTAGATTATATGTATTTAAATGTGCATTACAAAGACAGAAATTATTGGANACATTGTTGTATGCCTGAATCTTCTGTGCTACGTCAGAGATTGTCACAATTTACTCAAAACATTTACCAAAATCTGCTAAGCTAAGGGCAGTTTCTCTCATAATATCCTGTCTCTAAAATATCTCTCTTTAATAAACATCTATCAAGATTGAGAGCAGGTAGCATTTATTAGTTTTATGCTGCTCTNGTCTTTAAAGGACTGACAATGGATTTTATTAAATCATTTTACACACAGGTCATAGAGATATTTTAGCTTTTCCTATACATTTATTGGTTGTTCAATTTGTTTTCTGTGTTGCAAAACAAACAACCAGGTTTGTTAGAACAAGGATAGAATTAACCTCCAGAGTAAATTAATGTGAGAAATCCATGGAGTCTGCTTAAAGGGTGAAGGAGTTTTTTTAGGGGAAGAAAACTCAGTACAGCATGGGAGATTTATCATAGGATCCTGGAAATCTGAGGTACAGTCAACGCTGTTCTGCCAATGAGATGGTCCTCACTATCCAGCCCACAAGAGTACAAGAGAAGAGTCTAGCCTACATGTGTCTCAGGTCTTAAGGGTAGCCCAGAGCCTCGTGCCAGGGGCAGGTACTTCAAGGTCAAAGGTAGGAAGGACAGTTACCTGCTACATCTCAAGGGGAGGTGTTCCAAGGTCATAGANAGTACAGCTATCCACTACAATAAATGACNTGGAAATAAAAATTATCACTCAGAATTCATTAGATAATTTTTTGAGAAATAACATTTTAATGTAGTACAGATTAGCTTCAAAGTTGCAATCCTCCTGCCTCAGCCTCTTACAGGCTATAATTATAGGAATATACCAAAATCTTGGTTCATTAGGATTTATCTTTTAGCTTTATGTAGCTATAGATGGTATTAACTCTAGTTATTTTAGTAGATTCCATTTATAAATAGTACCAGAGTGCAGACAACCTGCTTTCATGTTTTCATGTTCTTAAAAGTCTTATTTTTTTCATTTAGTTTTTACATGACTTTAAGTACTGGACTGAATTATTTGAGTCTCATTACTTTCTCATACAACAATCTTAATGGTCCTTTTCTATCCTGAGTTGTTGTGAGGGGAGAATAGGAGAGAGTGAGGTAGATGAGGGAAGGAGGGAGAAAAGTAAAGGGAGAGGGGGAGGGGAAGGGGGAGGGGGAGGGGAGGGAGAGAGGAGAGATCAGTAAATTTAGCACTGAGCTTGCCACATTGTTGTCATCCAGTCAGTATGAACTGTGATTTTCAGTGCAGGTGCCTTAGAAACTTTGTATACAGTGGTTAGTCCTCTTCAGTGGGTTTTATTCTTATAGGAACCGAAGTTCACAAAGCAGCTCACTCTTTGAAGTAGTTCTTAGTCATCAGTGGTACTAAAAACACAATAGTGGGTATTTTGATCTCCATGTGTTGATTCTTAAATGCAATCTCATTTGAATGGAAACACATTTCATTTTCACCAAAGAACAAAGAAGACGGAGAGAGGAAGAGGAGGAAAGGAAGACAAGGAGTTATTTCTGTCCTCTTCACTGCTGAGCCATCTTGAAATCTACTCATTTTTACCATTTTAGAAAAGTATTTCAAAGCCCTTGTAAGAAGAGTATCTTAAAGTTATTTGTCTGTGCAGGTTATATGAGCTACTTGCCTACATCTGGTTTTACAGGTAGTGTACTTGGGAGGCTAAGATATGCGGATGGCAAGTTCAAGGCCTGCCTGGCCTACAGAGGAAATATGAGCAACTTAGCACACCTCAGATAAATAAAAAGGGCTAAAGATATCTCAGGNGTAGAGTGAGTACCTAGCATATCTGAGGCAATANGTTGGTTTGACATTACTCTAAAATAATAGAGAAATAAAGAATAAACAAGTGAATAACAAACTACTTATAATATTTCTGAGTGTAGAGCATGTATCACTTTCAGTGGCCATTGAAGTATTTTTATAGGAATTTCTTACAGGAGATTTTCCTCTGTTAATCTAAGGGCACACAAAGAGAGAAAGCACATGACTTACAAATTGAGCATAGAGAGAAATCCATGCAAATGGGTGGGGTGTGGATGATTGTGTAAGATTCTACATATGAAGTGCTTTCTTTCCTCTAGTGTTGTTGGAAGTTAATGTCCCACCCTGAACCCATGTCTTCCAGACTTCCATTCTATTTACTAGACTTGATATATGCCTATTTTTCCAGAGTTGGAAAGAAAAAGAGAGAGAAATTAATCTGTTCAATCACTTCTTACCTTCCCCCTGGATCTTCTTCAGTGTCCTCACTCCTGCTTTCTTTTTTTTCCTGAATAGCTGCTATAGATCTCTTCAAGATCTCTACAGCTTGCTTTCAGAGAAGCCCTGGGAGAGCATTATCTCACCAAGGATGGAGACTGTTTTTTGTTATGACCCTAGTGGGCTCCCCATGTCCCTCAATACTTTGCATGTCTGTTTCCATGAGGTTAAGAGACACTTTTGGTCTGAGAGATGACACAGCATATAAAAGTACTTGCTACACAAACCAAATGACCTGAGTTTCTTCCTCAGAAGCCACGTGGAAAAACCAGATTATTGGCCCATACTCCCACAGAGAGATGGGGGTTAGAGCTAGGATAATCACCTGGAAGCTAAATGGTCAACTAACCTAGAGTAAGTGGTACCAGAAACAAGAGAGCTGCTTCTTCAGAAGGTGGAAGAACAGAATGAATTCCTGAAAGCTTTCCAGGGAGCTCCACATGTGGGTGTGGTATTCAGCATCTACACACACGCACGCACACACACACACATACACACACACACACAAATCATTGATGATAATAAAATAAAAATAGTAAAAGAAACACTTTTGCTTTATCCTGCAGGGTACCCTCTTTACTCCACATATGGCCATGGGTAGGGAACTGGGAAGGATGAACAAGTCCTCAACAGACTCATCCAGGCATGATCACTTAAGACTCCAGAAGGGAATCAATGCTTGAGATCCTAGTGGGCTTCCTAGCTGAGAGTTTCACCGTTCCCTTGAAAGACCATTCATTTGACATTTGGAAGAAACCCACAAAGACAACTGGGGTGATGNATGCCTGAACCACATTCTTGATTTATAAAATCTATGGCCAAAACAGCTACCTAAAAGATCATAAGACAAAACTCCAACTTGGGCATATAAAATACTCCGGTTTTGTTTATTCAGAAGATTAACCATTCCCTCATAGAGAACTGGGATATCTATCAGTTCTANTTATCTGAAGTATTTTGTATATAATTGCCACGTTGTTCTACTCACTTAAGAGATAGTATCAATTCACTCTGTGGCCTCCAAGTTGTTTCTGCCACAAAAAATAGGGCCCTTGGCTGCTTTTGCTTCCTTTTAACAAGTATTTGTTAATTTTGATAATTTGCAGAGTTTAAAGAACAGCAGTTTTGTTTGTGTAAATCACAAGATTTAATTAGAGAAGAGGAATCCAAATGGTGCAAATAAAAGTCTGTGCATAATAAAATATTAATTGCCTTTAAAAATACAACAGTGATCCAGTATTCTATTACACTCCAGTGGAAAGTGCTCCAAGCAGCAGTGTGCATGGCTATAGCTCCACTGTAATCATGACAGCCTTGGAAGATGCTGAAAGGCTAGANGAATAATGTGTTTCCTGTGTTGCTGATGAGGAGGTCTCAGGTCTTTTCTTGCAGCATGTGAACCGTTTGCATGAACCCTTTGGGCAGGCTTTTGAATCTTGTGTTCTTTTGTTCCTGTTCATTCATTCCACTAAAGTCTACACTGTGAAGAAGATGTGGACATCTCAGNATTTGTAGTAGGCAAGAATTAATTTGAGTCAGGTAAGTTAGAGGAGTTATTTTGTCCTGCTAACAAGAAGCACTGCCACCTATAAGCCTTGCCACTTTGCATATAGCACTGCATTTGTGACTTTTCTGNACATTCGCTGTAGAACACCCAAGGGCAAACTGCTCAAATCTAAGTGGATCTCTTTGATTTCCATGCATTCAAGTGTTCAGTGTCTATTTTCAAATAAAAGTTTATGGAGAAATTCAGTTTTGAGTGAATATTGTGCTATGTTATTTGTTAATATAATGTACTTTATAAGGATAGAGTGAAAAATCAATGAATGTGAGGTCTCAAGTAAAACCTTGTNATTTTGTATAGTGTCTTAGAGTTATGAAAAATATACTTCACATATATTATGTATTTGATTATAGCAATTGTCCCAAGAATCTCCCATGAGCAAATATTTGACATTAAAAAGGAATTCATAAAGCTTAATGCTGAACAATTGCTGTCAGCACTATTGTTGAAATTGACAGATTTAATTTTCATAAATCAAATAAATATAAAATAAACAGGTTAAAATCAAAATCTTTATGAGATATTTATGCTATTTCATAGCTTTATTTTAACTTAAAAATTTCATTTTAAGTTTAGCCATCATCCACTTACGTATACAATGATTCATTAAGGAAATACAATGGCAAAATTATTCATTGTCTGAAATTGCTATGCTAGTCATGGAACATAGGGCAAAGAGCAAAGGAGCCATTAACACCAAATTCCATGAATCATTCCACCAGTCAAACAAGTCAGGCACACATTCCAAGATGTAAATGTACTAATATGCAATTAATGCAATGTTAGGGATGAAGGAAGATAGCTTTTAGAATGTATGTATCAAATGATTAGCAACTTTTAACATACAACTTAAAATAACTTATAATCATTTATTAATAATAAACAACAAATATTCCTATCATANAGGAAAATGAAAAAGCTTTATAAGTCTTACTAAAATATCTGAGAATTTGCATCAGGTTTGAGTGTTTAGTATATATATTTTATACATTTTATATCATTAAATACCAATATAGGAGAGTCATTCNTGGGGAGTAAAAATATTAAACCCTGCTTCCTATTCTACCTATCATAACTCCTATTGCAGATATATAATTTATAATAATCTTTATTTTTATATTATATTTATTCTTCCAAAAATATAAATGATACTTANTGTGGATCATGTCATCACATTTGCCTCTAGGTGCTGTTATGAGTAACTGTGATTAAAATTATAACTATGAAATGAAATTAAGCCACAATGAAGAACAGATGAGATAGGGTTCATTCAGGGCTTAGGAATTAAGGCAAAGTTTGACAAATGGGACATCGTTAAACTATAGAGCTCTGAACAGCAAAGGGAGAAAACATTCCAGTGAATAGGAAGTTCACAAATTGGAAGAGACTCTTTGCCAGTCATGTATCTGATAGAAGATTAATATTCCAGAATGTACAAAGATTTCAAAAATCAATCAAGAAAATTAAAAAAAAATACAATTAAAAGCATGTGGAATGGCTCTGAACAGTGAGTTCCCAAAAGAACAAATAAAAAATGGCTAAGAAATATCTTAGAAAGTGTTCAACATCCTTAGCAAACAAGGAAATATGTGTCAAAGCCACTTAGAGCTTTTCCTTTTTGTGCCCCTTTGCCTCTCCTTGCTCTCATGACTGCTTTCCCCTTCTTCTCTCATGCCTTTCCATCCTTATTTCTCTCTTCACTTCCCTTCATTCTCTCATTTTCCTTCNTCCATGTCTTCCTTTCTCCTTGTCTCATTGTGTTCACCTTTCTCTTCTGTTCATGG
The DNA here is from genome assembly GCA_001675575.1 of Neotoma lepida. Classification (NCBI taxonomy): domain Eukaryota; kingdom Metazoa; phylum Chordata; class Mammalia; order Rodentia; family Cricetidae; genus Neotoma; species Neotoma lepida. Next base: position 5,999 of record LZPO01028465.1, on the reverse strand, counting down.
ATGGGAAGATATGCCTTCACCCGTGCAGGGACTGAGGCCTGCTCTTTCAAATCCATCACCTGACACCATTACACTTGTTTGTTGTAAGTACAGCCCAAATCCTCTCTTTTAATAGTGTTGAAATATTCAGTGTAATTTGTTAATCATAGTCACTCTTCTGTGCCATAAAGCATGGAGTATTTTACATTTTTGTCATGTTTTCATTATTGATCATATTTGTTTAAAAGCCTTCTTTTCAGGGCTGGGGAGATGGCTCAGTGGTTAAGAGCACCGGCTGTTCTTCCGGAGGTCCTGAGTTCAATTCCCAGCAACCACATGATGGCTCACAACCATCTATAATGAGATCTGGTGCCCTCTTCTGGCNTGCAGGCGTACATGCAAGCAGAACACTGTATACATAATAAATAAATAAATCTTAAAAAATAGTCTTTCAGATCTTCTGATGCAATTGCTCTTCCATCCTCTAGTTCANTGAAATCAACTTCAGATTTGACATATGAGTGGTAGTTATCATGCCATCCCTTGTTTGCTTAAACAGAATATCTTTTAGATTTATCCAAGTCACCTGGATAAGACTTTATCATATTATATGGCTGAATGCTCGCTCTATCTATCTGTCTATCTATCTATCTATCTATCTATCTATCTATCTATCTATCTATCTATCTGTCTGTCTATCTATCTATCTATCTATCTACTGTATTCTCTTCCTCCCTCCCTCCCTTCCTCTCTCTCTCTCTATATATATATATACACATATATATATATACATATATATACACACATATATACACACATATATATACACACACACATATATATATACACACACATATATATATATACATACACACACACACACATATATGCTGCATTCTGAGGGTCTACACTATCACATGTCATATGATCATTCAAAATCATTAGGAGGCTTGGAAATAAAGTCTAGTCATGTGCTGGGGAGAAGAAAACACCAATTCAATCATCCAGCTATAATAACTGTCCAGTGCAAACAGCCATAATTCTATGATACACTGATCATGTCTGTCATATAAGAAATGTTGNCAGGAAAGCATTTGTACAACACATCTGCCATACTGTTTACCCACAGTGTAATCAGGGCCAAAAGTTAGCCAGTGCCCTAAAGGATACTAAATGGTCTTCAAATATATGTTTGCTCCAGTAGATTCACTTTAATCTCTTATCACCAATCCTTCTTAACAATTCTTTACAAATAATTCTGCCTTAAATCAAAGTTTAAGAATTAAAGCAGGCAGTAGCACATCGTTGCTATAATGCCCAGTTTTAGAGTTCCCCCACCTCAGCTTCAAATTCTATCTCGTCTCTAATTCCATATTGCCAGAGTATGTCAGAGGCAATATAATCTTCAGTTCATTTCAAATTCCTAAGCTTCCCTAGGGCACCCATTTCTCTATAAGGTGAGAGTAACTAGGAACTTTGGTCCAATGCCATCCACGCAGTTAAAGTTCTCAGAGGGAGAAATTGCCCATGTAGAAACCATGCTTCCAGGACGGGTTGCTGAACATAAAATAACTTGGGCCTCCAGGGTTAATGGTAACATTAGAATCACTTGAGGCTCAGGTAAGAAAATTGTAATTAAAAAGGAAATAGAGTTTGAGATATAGCTGAATGTTATTCTAGAAAGCACAGTGCTGTACTCCCTTCTTAGCCTTGGAGCCAAGACTCTGAACGTGCTGGAAGTTTTGATACCTAGAAGACNTCTTGATGAGAGAAGGGGAGAGGAGTGGGCGTTAAATAGAATTATTGTAGGAAATCTGCCCTGAATTTTTAGAATAATTACTGCTTGCTTGTCATCTATTTTAAATTCTCTACTTTTGTTTCATCTTAGCCAGAATTTCCTCTGTTCTTTGGGCAAGGTGATTTTGGTCTAAGTTTTTTTCACATCAGA
>LZPO01028462.1:20214-31933 GCA_001675575.1 Neotoma lepida | reverse complement strand
AATATTTATTTTTATTTATGTGTATGGGCATTTGATTGCATGTATATCTGTGCACTGTGTGTGTGTGTGTGTGTGTGTGTGTGTGTGTGTGTGTGCAGTGCCCATGGAGGCCAGAAGAGGGCATTGGAATCCCTGGAACCAGAGTTACAGACAGTTGTGAGCCACCAGGTGGGTGCTGGGAATTGAACCCATGTCCTCTGCAAGAACAGTACTCTGCTCTAAACCACTGAGCCATCTATCCAGCCTGGGATATGAAATTTTTACTTGGGGATATTCCTACCCCAAAGAGAACAGAATGAGCATCATAGTATGTACAGTTTTGAGATTTAACTGGGAGTGACATGCCACTAGACGTCATGGGTTGTCTTAACCTTTCTGAAATATTAATCTGACCCAAAAGCATCTTCTATCATTAGTTCAAAAAAGACTAAAAAATATGTAGTTAACATGGTTTTACCCTAACCTCTAAAATGAACTTGATCAAGAAGTATCCAGGGCTAGTGGATGAGTCTGCAGATGAAGGGCTTGCTGCCGAGCCGGACGCTCCGAGTTTCCTCTCCAGTGCCCAAGGAAGGGAGAACCAACTTCTGCAAGTTGTGCTCTGACCTCCACACACATGCCCCCCACACAATAAATAAATATAACAGAATATTTCTTGAAGATGTAGTATTCATAAGTAGCCTCACATAAAGAGACTTTTTCAAAGTGTTTTTCTTTGAGTCTGAGGTTGTAATTCATTGGTAGAGCACTTTCTGGGCACATACAAAGCTTAGGTTTGGCTCTCAGACAGAGGAAATAGTTTTTTGTTATTTGTACTTTTTCCTGAAGATAATGCTAGAAACAAAAAGAGAATGGCACTTATTATAATTTAAGTTTATTTCATTATTTCATTTGTTCCTTTCAACTACTTGCCCTTGGTGCCCAAACCCACTGTAATTCTTGTCCATTGCTAACATTGTACAATATTTAATGGGCTTGACAAACTTACCCTTAAGTGGACATGTTGGCCTCTCTCCTCAGAAATGATTGAGTCTCTTCCCTTGGGTCATAAAGTCTTCTGAGGACTTTCTGTTAAAATACTACACTATAAGAGGCAGGGTGCCAAGTGACTTGGGTGCAGGGCCATTTCTGAATTTTACTGTCCCAAAGGAATGAAGAGTCGGTCTCACTATGCCCTGATGTTCAGGTGTGCAATGTGAGTAGCCCTTTAAGGTCCATGCTGAGGAAGGAAGAGATGCTAATTTATCTCTCTCCCTCACCCCCAGTCATCTTTTCCACCCCACTGGTGATACTTGGATGCTGTGTGCAGGTGGCGTGATAAAAAAGCATTGGTTACTTTGCTGGTCTCTGTGGGTCATCCCCGCCTTTATTTCATACATTGCCAAGCTTGCCTGAGCGCTTAGTGTCTTTGACTGGGTATCACTGGGACATAGATTGAGATTTGATTAAGTGAAACCTCGGTGGCCTCTGAAGTAGGGCAGTGCCTCTGCCTATACCCTGTGTTTCCTGTTTTGCTAGATTGAGCAAGGTGCTTATGAAGGTCTGGTAGGGGCTGACACTATTAAGACTGACTTCATAGGAAATAGAGTCTGTACTCACAGATGGAATTCTGGTCTCTAAAACATGTTAGAGACATGTACAAGTAGCCACAATATAGGAATAAATATGTATATTCATTTTTATTTATGAGGTTGAATGTGATCAACGTGTGTCAGAGGGCTTTCTGGTACTTTGTATACATGAACTCATGTAATGTGTAACAACAGGAAGTTGTGTTACTGTGGTATTTTACAAAGTATTTTCACACCCATCTAAGACTTAATGAACTTCCCATTATGAGGGTAGAGGACATAAGGAAGACATGACAGCTACATGGATCCTGGAACACCAAGAGAACATAAGGAGACATTGTTAAAAATCTCAATAAAGGGGCTGGAGAGGTGGCTCTGTAATAGAGCCCTTGCCTAGCATGCATGCCTAGCAAGGTCCTGAGTTTGATTTCCAGCACTGCCAGAAAGCCTAACTAAAGCCTGAACTTCAATTTATAGTAATGTTCTGTAGTGGCAGAAGATGTAACAGTGTAGGAATCAATCAGGTGCTAGGATATGAGGATTAAAATTTCTACAAAATAAAAAGATTATTTTAAAAATATAATCTAATGAAAACATGTGTTATTATCCTCACTCTGTGGATTTCTAGTGTTTAGGAAGGCTGAATAACTTGGTGAGTATCTGGCCTATACCAGAGGTGGCGAGACTCTTCCATGCCTGTTAATTCTGCCTTACACATTGCATTCTGTGGACAGTTTCATTGCATGTCCCTGTAGCCTCTGAGGGTTAAGAGATAATACTTTCTCTGAACTGGGAAAATGGCTCAGTTGGTAAAGTACTTGTGAGGACCTGCGTTTGATTCTCAGACCCCACGAAAAAGAAACAGCCTGGCATGGTGGCACTTGCGATCCCAGCAATACAGGAACACAGCCAGGTGGATCTCAGGGTCTTGCTGCCAGCCAACCTAACCTGGCCTACTTGGTGAGCTCCAGACCCATGAGAGACCCTGTCTCAAAAGAGGTAGATGTTGCCTAGGGAATAATACCCAAGGTTATCACCATCTCAGTTTCACTCCACGAGTGCGAGTGCACACACCCAGTGACACAAAGAGATCATTTAGTTTGAGACCAGGTTTCATGTAGCTGAGGCTGACCTTGAACTCTTGATCCTTCTGCCTCCACCTCTCAGGTACGCCACACTGTTCCAGGTCTATTTTATGCTTTGATTGTTATTTATGGGGTACAGTGTGATCAATGAGCAAACCATGGTGATTAGTGTTTCCATCTCCTTACACATTTATCATTTCGTGACAGATAAGAGCGCATGATGATTCATGTTCACAACTGGAAAGATAACTCAAAGATATGTTTCTTGTTGACTTTGGATCAGAAGCCCTTGCATGTTTGAATGCATAATATAGTACTTTTATTTTAGGGGCCCATTCGATTAAACCAATGCAACAGAAACCTCACTTAGGAGCATGTAGAGAAGATTGTGCGTGGCTTCGTTAGGTTTCCATTGCTGTGGTAAAACACCATGACCAAAAACAGCTTGGGAAAGAAAGGGTTTATTTCATATTACAGGTCACAGCCCTTTGAAGTCAGGGCAGGAACATGGAAGCAGGAACACAGAGGCAGCACTGATGCAGAGGCCATGGAGGAACACTGATTACTGATTTGCTCCTCCTGGCTTGCTCAGTTTGCTTTCTTACACACTCCAGGACCACCTTCTCAGGATAACACCACCCACAGTGGGCTGGACCCTTCCACATCAAACATCAATCAAGAAAATGTCCTACGAGCTTGTCTACAGGCCAGCGTGATGGAGGCATATTCTCAATTGAGGTTCCCTCTTCCCAAATGACTCTAGCTTGTTGACAAAATACCAGCCAACACGACTGACTCTTTGTCACCTTGACACACAAGTATATAACTATTTAACTATAACCTTTCCTTTCTCATTTGTCTCTATGATGTAATATTAATATCACAATATAAAACATAATATAACTTTAAAAATACCAGTCTTTAAAATTTTAAATACTTTAAAAGTTCATTTTCTTTAAAATAGCCAAAAATCTCTCTAAAATCTGAAGTCTCTTAACTAGGCTCCTGTAAAATCAAGAACAAGTCATATGCTTCTTATTTCAAAAAGGAAGAACCAGGGCATAGTTATAGTCAGATCAAGGCAAAACCAACGCCCATTATTAATCAATAGTAAACCAAATCCTGTAGCTCAGTGTCCTGTATCTGGGACTCACAATCCAGAGGGCTTGGATGGCGCCATCTCTTTGGCTCTGCCTTCTGCAGCACCCACGGCTTGTCTCCTAGGTCCACTAGACAGCTCCACTCTACACCTGCCACTGTCCTTGGTGGTCACCCCCCCCCCAAGTCTTGGCATCTCCAATATGCTGGAGGCTCTCCAGGCTTTCTCTTCACTACTGGCATCCTGGCCTCTCTTCAGGGACTCTAATCCTACCTCATGGTTCTGTGGCTCTGTTTTTTCAGCAGATTGTAGCGTATATCTGAGTACAGTTCTATGCATTTTTGGAAGGTTTTCTCAGCTCACTGTTGCTAACGGCTAATACTGAAATGTGCCTGCATGAGATTCACATGTGAGTCTGGTGCAGTTGTTTTGATAGTGGCTTTCTTATTTCCCATAGGAAGAGCAAAGTTGTGATGTTAAAGATAGCATGACGGTGTATTGTTGGTTGAGTGGAAGTTCAGCTAATGGGCTTTCCAACTCCAAAGCAACTAGACTGCAGTTCAGTGGCTCTAAGTCCTGGCTACATGCCCCACTCACCCAGAGAGCTTCTGAGACGGTCAGACCTTTATTTACTAAGTAAAACCAGAAATCAGAGCACTAGTGTGAAGAGGCTTTAGGTCATTCAGTCTGTCCTTCTAACCTAAGCACCACAGCCACCATGAGAAAGCAGGCTCTTGATTCTGATTAGCCAGTTCTTTTCATCCCCGAGCCCATAAATATGCTAGAAATTTATCATGGTCCAAGTCCATGGTATGTGTGGAATTGCAGGGGAGTTTGTTTACTCACTTTGTTGTAGAAATGTAAGTGCCTAGCATCTATGTGAATCTCTGAGTCTGTGCTCACATTTCATGGCTCTGAGGCCAGGTTGTCTGGTTTGAATCTTNGTCTCCTTGTGTTGTAACTGTGCAGGTTATCTCTTTGCTCCTTAGTTTCTTCGAGATAAACTGGAGATAATAATGATACTTAAGTCATTAATCAAACAAATTAATGCATGCAGAATGATATGATCATGTCGATACATAGGAAATGCTTCATACACGATACCTACTATAATGTATGAGTAAGAATGAACTCAGCTTACAACTTCTGAAACTTGGAGTTACTACATTCATGGATTGCAAAAGGATTATAGTAATGAAACTGTGTAGTGCGGTTCATGTGTGTGTCGAATGCTGTCAATCTTTCTGTAGGCTCTTAGCAGAATCTATATTCTCCTGTCCGACATCTTTCCTGGGCTCACTGTTGAGCCTTTACATCCCAGTTCAGTTCAGCCACTTCCTTCTGTATGTTTTTGAATTGTCTCAGGTTGCCTGAATGTATGTGAAAGGAGGTTGGTATGCTACATCAGTTATTCTCTGGGACATTCCTACAGCAGGCCCTGTGTCATGAGAGCCAGGTGCAGTCAATAAGCAGTAACACAGAAGATCTGAGCCATGGATACAGGATAAAAACAGACCCACGAGGCTTGGTACTTTCTAGATGTTGGCAACAAACTTCGGTTTAACCTTCCTAGCAGCCGACTTGAAAAGTGTAGCACAGTAGTTTGTTAAAATAGTCACCGAAGCCATGGGATGGAAACAAACCAATTATCCAGGACAATCACAAATACTCTTTTTGCTGAGGTCAATGTGCCAACATTATAACTCTACATATGATTGAGTTAAAGAATGCCCACTGTATTTGTCAGGGTTCCCTGTTAAGAATGGAGTTGACCTAAGGAGGTTGTGAGTGAACATCAGGAAGAAAAGATTGAAAGGTATCTAATCTCCTTCAGCCTTAAGATGCTATTTTTTTATTTCATTGTCTAAAGTTAGCATACAAATAATGGGTTTTGTTATGACACCTTCATACATGTCCTTCATTGTACTTTGATCGTATCCACCCTCTTTTATCCTCTCTTTATCCCCCAAATAATCACCTTCTGCTTCCATAGATGTATACATATGCTCTCTATGCATATTTGTCTATACTCTGCGTATGAGAGAACACAACACTGTGTCCCTCTTCCCCATTTACCCCTCTTGTTCCTCCCTTCCATTCTCCACATCTTCCTTCCCCCAAACAATTGCTTTTCTATTTCANATCATATACTTCCGCATATAAAAATGTGATTATTTGTCCTCTGAGTCTGGGTGACGTTATTTAACATGATGCACTACAGTTCCGTCTAGTCTAGAGCAAAGAAAATAAGGGCTAAGTTGTGATGTTAAAGATAGATAGCAAATGTCAAAATTTCACTTTTCTTTGGTTGAGTAAAAACTTCATCATGTATGTATATGCCGCATTTTCTTTATCCGTTCATCTCTTTCTCTCTGTGTGTGTATATGTCTGTGTGTGCACACAGGTCTACAGTGCACATGAACGTGTGTGGTGCAGGGTTGTTCCTCAGGGGCCATCCACATCTGTTGGTTTTGAGACAGGCTCTCACAGGAAACTGATTGATCTCCAATTAGGCTGGACCAGCTAGCCAGTGAGCCCCAGGAATCTGTCTGTCTGCCTCCCGAGTGTAGCTACCACAAACACACACCACACCCTGCTCTTCTCCTGGGTTCTGGAGATCAAACTCAAGTGCTGATGCTACAAGCACTTGAGTAAGCTATCTCTCCATCCCGTATTCACTCACCTCTTAAAAAAAAAGATTTACTTTTAGTCTGTGTGCATGTGTGTTTGTCCGCGGCATGTATGTGCACTACAAGTTTGGTGCCCGCAGAGGCCAGAGGAGGCTTTCAGATCCCCAGGAACTAGAGTTACAGGTGGTTGTGAGTCACCATGTGGGTGGTGGGGATGGAACCAATGTCCTCTACAAGTGCTCTTAACCACAGAGCCGTCTCTCCACCCCACCCCTATTCACCTCTTGATGGGCATCCACATTATGTATCTTGACCATTGTGAGTAGTGCCACAATAAACAAGGGTGCGCAAGTATCTCCGGTGTGTTGGCTTAGATTCCCTTGGGTATATACCTTGGAGACATACATACTGTACAGAGCTGGATGATATGATTGTCCTGGTTTAGTTCTTCTGAAGACCCTCCTCCAGGCTGGTTTGCATGGTAGCTGCACTAGTTTACATCCCCACCAGCAGTGTGTAAGAGTTTCTTCTCCTGTAACCTCCCAAGCATTTCTTGGAATCAATTATCTTAATGATAGTTATTCTGCCTGAAGTGAAATGGATTCTCAGTTTACTTTTGATATTAATTTCCCTGGTGGCTAAGGCCATTGAACATTTTTTCATATATTTATTTGTCACTTGTATTCGTTTTGTGTATGTGTATATGCACGTAGATGTGGAGGTCAAAGGTTGACACTGAGTATCTTCCTCAATCACTTCTTGAATTTAGTTTTGAGATAGGGCGTCTCACTGAACCTGGAGCTCACTCATTCATCTAGACTACAGGCAAGACCCAGAGGTTCTCCTGTCTCTTGTCTTCCCAGCCCTGGGATAACAGGCACACTCCTCCATGCCTGGTCTTTTATCTAGGTCATGAGGATACAAACTCAAGTCCTCAGCTTTGCATAGAAAGCACTTGACCCAGGAGCCATCTCCCCAGCTCCTGAATTTCTTCTTTTGAGAACTGTTCAGTTCATTTGCCCATTGATTAATTGATTGGATCATTTGGGGGATTTTTTATGTTTAATTTTTTGAGTTCTTTATATATTCTAGATATTAGTCCCCTGCCAGCTAGTTGGCAGAAGTTTTCTCCTCTTTACCGTGCTAATTGTCTTCTCTGTTGTACAGAAGCTTTTTAATCTCACAGACCCCATCTGCCAGTTTTTGGAATTATTTCCTGAGCTATTGAAGTCCTTTTCTGAAAACCTGTGCCTATGCCTGTGTCTTGAAATGTTTTCTTATACAAGTTTCAAAGTTTTGGGTCTTTCATTAAGGTCTTTGGTCCATTTTTAAGTTGATTTTTATGCAGGGTGAGAGACAGGGATCTAACTTGATTCTCCAGTATTCCTAGCATTATTTGTTGAAGAGGTCGCCTTTTCTCCAGTGCATGTTTTTGGCACCTTATAAGGAAACAGGTGACTATAGTGGGATGTGCGTATTTCTGGGTCCTCTATTGATGTGCACATCTGTTTGTCTGTTGATACTGTGCTGTTTTATATAGCTCTTAACATCTGTAATTCCAAATTATATGTGTAGAGTTTAGTGCTGTTGTTTTTCAGTCAATAAAGGCAGATATCAAGCATGTTTTCACCTTTAGTTATTGAGGATGCTATCAGAACACCAAAAGAGTAAACTCACTATTAATTTAGCTGAAGTATCCAGGTATTCAAGATACTGTCTAATTGGAGTGCAAAAGATGTTAAGGGACTTCTCAGACTATTTTAAAATTAAATTTGCCTAAACTCCTCTAAGTGATTTTGTAGATTTCCATAATAAATGTGGCAAACATTTCTCTTATGGGATGTAAATAGTCAAACTCTGTTGCACTGTAGAGTAATATTATAAAGCACTTAGCTAATCAGATTGTGAAGTTGCTCAAAATTCCTACCATGTAATTTTTGCATAGAGAGAGGCTGCCTCATGCTGTGCAATTAACGGGTTTTATTAACTATAAATTCGTTGTTGCTGGCTAGCCTTATGCCCCGGTGCCTGGGGAGAATTAGATCTTTCTTTTTGACCTGATCTTGCACAGTCACATGCCAAGAAGGTGTGGACATGTTGCAGCAGGGACAGTGGCCCAGCCTCTGAGAGGGAGTCACTGAGAGGTTTCCGTAAACATCTGTAACTAGGAGGGCTCTGGAATTTTCCGGCCCTCTTGTAATGTCTGAGCATTCTATAAACTCACGTTCCTTTCTGCTCTCAAATCAGGTTTATGGGTAAGCAGTATGGCTTGCTGATAAGCAGGGCTCTGAGATCACACAACTTGTGTTAAAAACCTGGCTTTGCTATTCACTGTGCCCTGGGCTTGTCTCCTTGCATAGATTTCTTCCCCTGCAGAAAGTGTGGTACAAGGCACGATCCCACTGTTGGCTGTGAGAAAAGGAAAGCTTAGGCTAGTTCATATTGGGTAGGCATTCAATAAATGGTAGCCTTTGACATAGGACCTCTGCAAATTCACTTCCATCTGAGCAAGGTAGTTCTTAATAAATACTTATATCTTAATAGATTTTTCAGTATTTTTATTCGTTTAGGTTTTGTGGGTGTTTGTTTGTTTGTTTGTTTGTTTGTTTGTTTGTTTGTTTTTGAGACAGGGCTGTATGTAGTCCAGGCTGATCTTGCAATGCCTATATAGTTTATGATGACTTTGAACTTCTGATCCTCCTACCTCTACCTCCCAAGTGCTGGGATTACAGATGTGCAACACCACGCCAAGATAGACAACTTTATTGGACATTCTTTAAAGAGAGCAAGGACCAGAAATATACTTAAAAGAGGCAGAAATGGGAGATCAGACTTTATTACTGACATTTAGTAGGCCCCTGGTAAGTGAGCTCATTAACCCATCTAAGACCCAATTTCCCCAACATTTAAATACAATAAAATATCTTCCTGGTGAGAGAAGATAAATGCTTTGGAAATGTTGTGTTGTGTTCAGGTAAAATCATAAGTAAACATGGAAAAACAAATATAAGTATATGTAAATAAATCAAGCAACTCATGTCAGTTAAAAGAAGAGATGAATTAATTGGCCTGACGTGTGGATTGACTAATGATGAATGGGTTATAAAGGAACAGGAAAGAGGCAGAGAAGAGACTGACATTGGTTGAGCACCTGGCACTTGCTGGAAGTGGGGTGGGACTTCCTGTACCCCTGTGTTGCAAGTGAGAAGAATGGATCTCAGAGTCTAAATTTCTCCAAAGTCCTTATGTGATGTTAGCTTTCTACTACTGTAACACACACCTGAGACAAACCCTCTTAAACTGGGGGAAAGGTTAGCTTGGCTCACAGTTTGTGANCGTTCNNTCTGTGACTGACTGACTGTCTCTATTGCCTGGGGCACCACACGTGTGACAAGAGTGTTTGATAGAGGAAGCGGGTTCACTTTATGGCTGGGTGCAAAAGAAAGGAAAGGGCAAGAGGCGAGGGCTCCATTTTCCTTTTCAGGGGTGAGGCTTCCTCCAGGCCCCACCTCTTACAGATCTCTCCATCCTCCAGGAATACCGCATGAGAAGCTAAGCCTTTGCTTACCACGTGGGGCTCTGGGGCATTAAAGATGCAGCTCTCTCAGTCCCCATAGAGCAGCAGAGCCAGACTCCCACTGAAGCCAGTTACACTGCAGAGCAGGAGGTCCTAATAAACCGTGTCCAGTTCATTGGGTAGTTAGTGATATCTTCTCCATGAAAAATGGTATTAGTAATACACTAGTTATCACCAGAAGTTAATAGATATTAAAACTAAAGAAATCAGGGGATGTGGCCACTCAAGTCATTTTCTAGGAAGAAAGCAAGACCCAAGGCTTTCTTTGGAAAAAAACATTTTTTTTGAATAGTTTAGCACAATGTGGCCAACTCTTGGGCAAGGTAAGTCATTGTGATCAAAAGCCAGATTTTTGCTTGTAGTTGGTCACCCAAATTGGAGCACAGGTTGTTTTAATATTTTATTTTTTCATGTTAACCACAACTACACCCAGTTGCAAGCACAAGGAATGTAAATCTCTTAGCCAACCCGNGTGGTTTGAGACATTCTTTGAGTCTCGGGCCTGAACACTGTTTCATTAAAGTTCTTGCCACCCTCTATTCAGCCAGGCTAGTCTAACCTGAGTTAACTTAGTTAGGCGTGAACTAACCTAGAGGGCCAGGNGCTGAGTCAGCTGCAGCATCCCACCCAGGAAAGCCACTGAGCAACCAGAAACTTCCCAGTTCTGCTGGTGTGGCTGATGGAAGCCTCGTGCGACTTAAGAAACATGAGAATGATTAGTTTTTCTTAACATCTGTCACCAGTTTCCTAAAAGAACAAAAATGTCTTTCTGACGTCAAATCAGGGATATAGGCTCCTATTATGGAGCCCGGATTCNGTTCAGNAAGCCTTTCTTATTCCTTGAGTACCTGGAGAGTCTCACTGGGAAGAGAATCTATACAGCTGTAGAGCTCGCTGCTTGTCATGTGACTGCTTGTGAATGNGTCTCATTAAACCCAATGTGACTCAAAAAGCGTGACCTGTGCCTGACTCTCTGGTGATTAAACCCCTCATCCTGCTCTGTAAGTTGTTCTTGTAACAGCATTTCCAAAGTCAAGGGGCTAGTTTTCCATTTTACCATCATACATGAATCACTTTTTAAGAACGGGTTTTATTTTAGGAAAATGTCCCAAGCCATGAATGCAGTGAATCAGACAGCATGTTTCTNGTTTGAGTTCCTGGAAACTTGATGCATGCAAAACCTTATGACTAAGATGGAGAACTGTCCTTCATTTGTCTTGGTGAGCAGAGTGTGAATCAATTAGCAGAGAAGGGATGGCCTGAAGGAAGTAGGCGGTCTGGCCTCACAGCTCTCTAAGAATTGCCTTATGAGCTGGAAGGTCTGTGGCTCCTTGCTGTTCCCTTTCCTACTGAGGACGACAGTTGTGGGCTCTGTGGTCATGACGATGAGTAGTGTGCTGTACTGAGCAACCAGGGTTTTCCTCTTCTACAAGCTTCCCTCTGACAAAGGGCTGGTGCATCTGCTGTGTACGTGCATGCTGCTTCCAAGTGTAGGAAGAGCAGCCTACATGAAGAGGCCCCACGGCTGAGTGTGGGGTTTTCCCGCTCAGGGCANTGCAGAGGAGCACTTCCTGCAGCAACGTGAAGAGACAGAGCTTGTGGCTCACCTGCAGAATTGTTTCTGGAAACAGATGACAGAATGTGTAGGACAGAAAANGAGAATAGAAGGTTTAAGGCTGAGTAAGCATCTGCCTTGTTTTTTTAATTTTTGAAATAATAATTTGTAATATAATTACATTTCTCCCTTCCCTGTCCCC
>LZPO01028460.1:10858-27690 GCA_001675575.1 Neotoma lepida | reverse complement strand
TTGAGCCCTCTCCCTTTACCAACTGGTAATCCCTTGTGGTTAGTTAGAGTCAAACATGTAATACTAATACCTTCAGATTTTATGTCTAAGGGAATGTGTATGTTGAACAGAATATGTTCCACTGCTAAGTAGGTAATTCCATTTATTTGATATTTAAATTAAAATGTGCTCCATCGGTTACTTCTGTTTATTTCAAATTTAAATTAAAATGTGCTCCATAGGTTAGTTCTACAGACAGGGGTGCAGACAAAACTTTTCTGTGATGAATCTACAGCCAGAACTATAAAAACATGAAGGTATCCTGCTATGCACAGAGTCTGCTTAGCAGAAACCCAGGAAGAGTGTGGCACAGTGACTGGGCCCAGTGCTGGTTCAATCAGACTCAAGTCCTGACTAGAAGCACTCAGTGGCTGTCTCTGAAAAGGAGTCTAATGTATCACCCACTGGCCTCCAGCTTGCCATGTAGTCAAGAATGATTTTGAACTTGTGAGCGTCCTAACCTCTGCTTCCTGAGTGTTAGGATAACAGGCATGCACCACCATCCCCAGCTTTAGGTTGTGCTGAGGATTGAACCCAGTGCTTGGTGTGTGTTAGGCAAGCACTCTACCAACTGAACCACATCCCAAGGCCACACTTGTTGGCTATCAAGGGTGCAATTTTACTGCATAAACAGCACCACTAACTAGTATCAACTGTTAGTCCTACTNACTAGTCCTTAGCCAGAATGGTGTAAAATGACTTCACTGAAGTATGGACCACTGGATCTGACTTGAATAGAAAATCAAGAGCAGAGAGAGATGGAGCTGGTCCTCTCATCTCTTCTGATTTCTGCCTAGGGCAGGATGCTTGTTACTGTGCCAGTCCCTCTTGCACACAAAGTCCAGCAGAGAAAGCTTAAAGCTCTGTTCTAGCTCCACAGTGGCTCCACTTCTGGATGAGGGAGTGGCTTGGCCACACTAATGGACAGCCAGTTTGGTCACTTAAAAGCATCTCCTGCCTTTCTGACCTCCTCTAAATCATTAGGCACAAAAAATACCTTTAACACTGTGGATTTTCTAATCTGCAGCAGCTGCCTTCAGACTGCAGTCTTTGCGTGTTTGGCAGTTTTTGTACTGGGATATGTCTGTTTGCTGTGGACTGTGTTGAGTGTGACAGGTACAAGTGACCGTTCTGTAACAGCAATCTTGGGGTGCTATATGGGTGATTAGTGATCAGGAGCTATTTTAGGATGAATCGGGATGTTCAGCATGACAACATGTGAGCTATAAAAAGAAGAATGATTTCAAACATGTTTTGGGTCTGTAAATCCCATTTTCACATGACTATTTCATAAGGTAGTCTCAAGGAAGGAAAGGAAAGCAAATGCAAATATCTGCTCTGCCTCTCCAGTCACTAGTCCCTTAGAGACAACTCAGCTGTCCCTGTCACTTTCCACTAGAGACACTATTTTAATTCAGGTTATTGACTGGCTATTTAGCATACAGACTGCACTCTTGAGTTAAAAACAAGAAAAAGTAACCTTTGGTACAGCCTTATTCTAGGCCTGTTGATGCAGACCTATAATGCCGGTTAGTGAGGCTGAAGAACAAGGATCACACATTCAAGGCCTACATGGACTACAGAATGAGTTTAAGGACAGTCAGAGAAGCTTGTGAGATCTTATCTAAAAGGAAAAAAAGGAAAAAGAAAACAAGGATCTTAGAATTCAGTTAGTGGGGCATTTATGTAGCAGGTAGGAAGCCCTGAGTTTACTCCCTAGCACCACATAAAAAGGAGTTAAACAAATAACCAGCCATATGTGTAATGATTGCTTCTTTCTCCTTATGAGGACCAATTCAGATGAGACAGGATTTAAAGGGATATTAGAGAAACTTCTAACTCAAAGCTTACGGCTGAAGACTAAACTCCATTAGCAAAATCTAATTTGCTAATATTATCTAACCTTCCTTAATTTATCTCTAATTTAAGGTAGCTCAACTTTAATTTCTTTGATAAGAGTGTTTTATTTCAGACGTAAAGCCTCTTGGTGCCCAGAGAGATGGATCAGCAGTTAAAAGGACTTGCTGCTCTTTCAGAGGACTGGAATTTGGATCTAGCACCAATATTGGATAGATCACAACCACCTGTAATTCTAGCTCAGAGGATGTGACACCCTCTTCTTCTAGCATTTGTGAACACCTTTAGACACATGTACACACTCACACACACACACAAATAAATAATAAATTTTTAGAAAGAAACTTCTCACTTGTTGATAACCCATGTGAAACAGCAGAAAGCGTGGTCTCTGTACTGACAGAGGCACCAGTTGTAACCAACAAAATCCCTTGCAAGCATACACACCCCAGTCCTGTAAGGCTTTACAATAGAAAAACCTGTATTGTCACAATGAAAGAATTTTATCTGAACCAGTAAGAATTTGTGTCTTTACAAAGCTGTGAGCCAGTAGTAGAAAATTTCATGTAATATAGAGAAAGGTAACTTTGGTTCGGTTTAGGTTTTGAGGATGAGTCTCACTTTCTAGCCTAGACTGACTTTGAACTCAGTGGTAAAAGTTCCCTCCCTGCCTCCCAAGTGCTAGAATTACAGGCATCAGCCACCACCACACCTAGATTGAGAAANATGCATTCTTTCTAACACAACTCATAGCCAATTATTTCAGTTTGGTGATATTATCTAAAAGTGAGGAATTTTCTTCTTAAAGAAGCTTGTTCATGCAAATCTTCACATCCTCCCAGCCAGATAGGCTCTAATGCACATTAGACCACTTAGAAAGTGCATGAAAACCTTTAAAGCTCTTGGGTCACATGTTTGTAAGTTCATTTCCTGATACCAAGCCTCACTTTTTAGCCTAAAGCTGTAGGGAGCAGCTTTGCTCACATTACTCACATGATGAGCATTTTGAGTTTAGGCTAAAAAGAAAAGGAAAGGCCCCACAGACACAAGCACTTCTCAACATGTAACACACACTCACATTCCAGACACAAGAGTCTGAAAGACAGACAGCTAAGGAGGTTATAACTCTGCTGTGTATTGCTCTTCATTTAAGGCATAACTCAATCCGAAGACAACTCAACCTGTCGAACCCGGACTTTTAACATCCAACAGCTTCAGAGGCAGGAGCAGTTGACTGGGATTGGTAGAATTAAGCCAGAATTGTATAAGCAGAGGTCACTGGACAATGACGATGGGAGGAGGAGTAACAGCAAAGCCTGTGGGAAACTGAACTTCATTTTAAAATATGACTGTGACTTGGAACATCCTGAAGATCTACAAAGCTGTCAATTTGCCTGCCAAGGACTTTCTGGACTTCAGATCCTTATGTCAAGATCAACTTGCTTCCTAATCGGAAAACAAAACTGGTAAGTTTTGAATCTTCCACAATTGGTTTTTCTGCTGCTGCTGATGTAATAAGCCAATCATGCCGAATTAATAAATTCAGGTTTAATAAACAGAGCAAAGAAACTCCTAGGTGACCCTTGGGAAGGCAGGATAGGACCACATGGCAAAATGGCTACCAGGTCTTGAGCAGCCCCTGGGGGAGGAGCTGATCCTTGGCAGGCTTTCTGAGGGGATGGACTGCTGCTTGGTGGGCATTTTGAAGGGGCAGGGTCTGGGGAGAGAGAGAGGTGGGGGTTCCACCTAATCATCTTAGACTCATTGGGTATATGGATGCCAGGGGCTGAAGTGGAGCTTCCACCAGAACAAAAACACCAGNCTAAAGTTCACAGGAAGACCCTGGACCCTGTATTTGATAAGGTGTCTTTTCTAATTGTATCAGTACAAATTTTATTCAGAAACTCATGTTTTTTTTTCTTTTTTGTTTTTTTTTTAAAAATCCCAGCATGAATTGGCTTGTCAACCAACTACAACACTGTCTAGCAGACAAAGGTAAACACAGCAGGGCTCAGAATCTCCCATATCTCTTGAGGTATCTGGACTGCCTCCTGTCATGCTCTCGTCCTCCACCTCCTCTGCTGCCACCATGCCCAAGGTGTCTGGATGGAGAATGCCTTTCACGGGATCGGGATCTGGATCTATGCTTCTTGCGCTGGAGCCTAGACAACTTCTGTTTGAGCTCTCTTGAGATTGGCTTCAGGTGCATGAAGTTGCAGAAGGCCCCTCTTGGGCACTCACCCCTCTCGTACTGGTGGCAGCAGGCTTCGCTAAAGTCAGTCACTGGGGACAGCTCTGAATGGATTGGCTGCCCATTAAACCAGCGGTTATTCAAGTCCATCACAGCTTTCTCTGCATCCTGCTCATGACGAAACTTGACATATACGTTCCCCACCAGATGGTCTCCTAGGTTGTCACAGACGTTCATCTCTTCCACCTGTCCATACTTTTCTTCCATCTCAGTGAAGACTTCCTCAAAGAACTCATCATAGTGCTCCTGCATTTCCCAGTCACTCATAGCACAGTGCGAACCATCAGCAGACTGGGCAGAGTTTTGAGGGTTATGGTAAATGTTCAAGAGGGCAATGGTCTGGCTAAAGGTCGGTTTATTGTGCAACCGAGAACATCTGTCTCCATGACGACATGCTCCAGTTTTGAAATAAAATGTACAGTTGAGTCTGTAAGGGAATAAGAATAATAAGAATTATTATTTCTGGGCAGATATGCTAGAAACATCATTAACACGATCCTATTTCCTAGCTTCTTGTCTTTCAATCACAGACGTTCAGCAGCTCCCGTGACTGTGTTTCCTTTTGCAGGCAGTATGTTACAGGGTAACTGTAGCTCCCTACAAAAGTGTTCTAATTCTAACCTGCTTCTTGCTACTCCAAACCCTCTCTTTTTAATATTTTCATTGCTTTTTTTAAGATTGCCACACTCTCTGGGTCCTGTATCACCTATAAAATGAGAACAATACCAGTGAAACATTTTCTAAGAACTGAGATGTATATTCCTATTCACAGGCCTATAAGGGCTGTCATTATCTAAATAAAACAGAAAACAAAGTCCAGGTTCTCTCCAAACTAATGTTCAGAGAGGAAATTTCCAAACTGGTCTAAAGTAGGTCTCTTGGAAATCTCATTGCAGACATGCTATTTGTAGACCCAGCTTGTCTTAGGCATCACACTACAGCACAAGACTGCCANAAAGCCCCTTTAGCACTGCTCAGATACTCCATGGAACCACAACCAACCAAGTCCATCAGGTGCTGGGTGGTCTGCAAGATCTGTGACATAAATTTTTACCTGATACAGCTTCCCTATTGGGCTATTGGCTGCAGAGGGAGGAATGCCGTCCCACAGATACCTTTTCCAAGAGCCACATGCTTAGGTCCTCACCCTGAAGTAAAAACTGAAGGTCTCAACTGCAATGAAATCTGGTGGACCATGAAGACCAGTTATCCTCTAGTTATGACCAGATAGGAACAAATACAGTAAAGTCTGAGTTTATCAGGAGAGGAAAATGATTGCCAGTGACCTCCTTACTTCATGCAACCTAACTTGGTTAGACAATATATCTTTAGAAAATCAACTGAAAATACAGAGATTGTTGGACAAACCTCTGGCTGAAAAAACACAAGAGTTCCACATGAAACAGTTCTCAATCCTGCACTCCTAGCAAACACTTTTGCTTCAGTCAATAAATTGTCTGAATTACTGAAATAAAACTACAAGGAAGCTGGGAAGCAGTGGTGGTGTACACCTTTAATCCCAGCACTNAGGAGGCAGAGGCAGGCAGATCTCTGAGTGGTAGGCCCGCCTGGCCTACAAATTAGATTCCAGGACAGCCAGGACTCCACAGAGAAACCTTGTCTTGGGGGATGGAGAGTACAAGGGAAAAGGGTGATTTCTACCAGACAAGCTGAATATAGAAAAACATCGTAATTTATAATATCACAGCTAAAAATTTAATTGGAAAAGACTCACATTTTATTTCTTAAAAGACCCAAAATTTATGAGGCATCCCATGTTCCTGTTAGTGACGATTATTTCTGCTGAAATAACATAAGTAACCTAGATTAAAAAAAAAATGTGAATTTCTTGCTGAGATACCGCTTCACTACACAGATACAAGCACAGGGCCAGCCTTTAGGCATTTATAAATAGAAGCCTCTCATGTCAGAAGTGGCATGTACATTTGACTACATTCCAGGCCATCTTCTCTGTGACCTCAGAATTTAGAAAATGCATTCTTCTACAGCACCAAACAAATTTGCATGTACTTATCTACTAATACAGGGCCTCTATGTAGTTCTGGCTGTCCTGAAACCGGCTATCCAGACCAGACTGGCCTCAAACTCACAGAGATCCTTGTGTCTCTACCTCCAGATTATTGGGACCCATGCCATAACACCATACCTGGCATTGAATGTTTATTTTAAAGTACTTTAAGGTTTTATTTTAAATCATGTATTTGTGGCTGGGAAGTGGTAGCACATGCCTTCCTTCCCAGCCCTCAGGAGGTAGAGGTGGGGGATCTCTCAGTTCAAGGCCAGCCTGTTCAACAGAGAGAGTTCCAGAACAGCCAGGGCTATGAAGAGAAACCCTGTCTCAAAAAACAAAAAGTGTATGTGGGGGTGGATGTGCATACCTAAGTGCAGGTGCCTGTACAGGTAGCCAGAGTCAATGGATCTCCCCAGATCTGGAGTTACAGGTGGTTGTGAGACATGAGATTGCATCAAGTGGATTTGGAGAACCAAACTCCTGGCCTCTGTCAGAGCAGTTCACACTCTGAAGCACTGAGCCAAATCTCTCCCGTCTTTTTATTATATTTTAGTCATTCTTAAAACAACACATACAGCCCTCCTCCTTGACTTCTTGACAATCTAAATTTTATCCCATCTGATTCTCTAAAATTGGCCTAGACCGGACACCCAGTAAAATGTCTCTACAGTGCCCGCCGATTTGGGCATGAGACTTTTAGAAACATTCCCTCTTTCAAACTGAGCAGACTATCTGTATAAAGGTGCCTGATCGTGCAGCCTCCATCCTATGCAGTAGAACATTTTCAATAGTGAGAATGTGGTACCAAAAATGTTGTCTATTGCAAATATAGAGGCTTTCTACCACAGATCTCTGTATAAACCTTATACGAGATTCAGGAACACCCAGATGGTGACTACTTAGAGCAAATTAAGACAGACACTCTTTAGGTTTTTCAAAGAAGGAACTGTCCTTCAAAGCGTCTGAAGACATTTCCTTTAGCCTAAGCTTCAGCCAGCACACTGGGAATAAGTACATTCCAATACAAGTGAAAACGGTATTGTTATTTTTTTTTCTTACCCTATGCAAACTTTAATTTCAAAAGAAAAGCAGGCCCCCCCACCTTTAGGTAGGCAGGAGGTTTATTTGGTCGAAACCACTCCCAGTGATCAGCCCCAGCGACTGAGTCTTAGTGAGGATGCTGCCAAGGCACCTCTGACTGGACACTCAAAGCCCAAAGTTGCAAAAAACTTGTTAACTCGCCGCAGAAGCCAGGGCATCAGAGAGAGCGCGGCATGGAGCAGTGTCCTGCATGGACCCTGGCGCGGAGCACCAAGGAGCCCAAGGTCCAGCCAGAGCCGCCAGCCAGGTCCTTGGTCTGGCCCACGAAGCAGGGCGCCCAGACGCGCGAGGCCGTCAGGGTCTCCCACCCGTTACCATTCGCCGCGCTTCGGCCCTAGCTCCGGTAGGCCGCCCGTACTCACTTGTAGTTTCTCGGTACCAAGGATGGAATGGAAGTATTCAGCCATTTTCCAGCAGACGCTTGCAACACAGCAACCGGAGCGCCAACTACTCTGATACCCTCTGAAGCCATGTCTGGACAAGAAAACGCTGTCCACGCCCATCATACCGATGCCGTCCAATTGGGAGAGGCGATCCTCTGCGGGGGCGGGATGAAGAACNCGCGGAGGCTCCGCCCTCCAGCCCTGACGCCAGCACACTTCCTGCCGCCCTGGAGGTTCCCGCCCCTTTCCTGGTTTCCTTGCTTCCTACTGCTGCTCCAGGCATCCTCAGAGCACTGTTTTCCCGGCTCCTGCTCTGAGACCTAGCCTTTGCCTCTTGCTGGTTATCTAACTCCAGGCCTACCACTGTAGACAAGGACCCCTACTCGGCCTCCTGGAGGGATTTAAACCTACAGCATTCCCACAGTTACCAGCTCACCTTCAAGTTAACAACTTCCAGCAGAGCCTAATCCCATTGTCTCCAGCTGAGACCCAGGCTGAGGGATCATCTTGGTTTGATGACCTTACTTGTTTTCTCTGGCTATAGAGCCTCTTCCACCCGAGGATGAAACTTGGAAGAGGGAAGGCTGCTGGGTTGTGGGAAGCTGAGGTCTCCATACAGGCTCTCAGGAATTAACCTGGCTACTGGAACCAGATGATGAGGTGTTTTTATTTTCTGTTCCCTACAATGACCTTGAAGAGGGGAAGCTTCACTTCTCTGTGTATGATTTTGATGGTGGTGGACCACTTCTTAGACTTGACTTGGCACATACTTTGGAAGGATATCGAGTATGTCACCAATGTGGAAGAATATCGAGTATGTCACCAATGTGGAAAGATATCGAGTATGTCACCAATGTGAGCCTAGCATTTCTTCATTTGGTGTGGAGGGGTTGCTGCTTAGTTTTCATGGAAACAGACTGTTACACATTATGTTATTTGGGAGCAAACTTTAAATGCCACAATGACTTTTCTGTTTTTTACAGGCTCTTTGTATTCTGGAGGGATAGGTTTTTAAGAACATTCATTTTAATGTATACAAGAATCATTTGCTAAAACTATTAAGGAATCAACTCTTCCTCTTTCTTAGCTCTTTATTAGTTCTCACAATATTTTCTTCAGAGATATCCCCATTTGTACTAACTGGATCCTGGACTCTCGTTCACTGTACTCTACAGCTGAAAGTCCTTTGCCTGATTGACAATACCAAGTCTGTTCCTGGGTTCTCCTATTGGCTCAACAGTGCTTTCAGGATCAAATCCTCAATTTTAACCCTGAGCCTGTCTGTGGTTGAGAAGACTTAACATTGTAATTTCAAACACAAAACTCATTAAAATTATAAGGACGTCAGTCTAAAAAGAAGGCAAAACTGATCCACAGAAGGTCAAGTCTCATGTCAGACTTAGGAGAGGAGGCAGAGAGTCTATGTAGCCATGTTTACATTTCAAACATGGGATCCAATGGGATGCTTTTCCACCATTTACATACTTGTCACTCCCTGCTGAGCCCGCCTGAAACTCCAGGCTGAGCAAAGCTGGACTTTCTTGGGAAACTGATGGTTTCAAGATGCCTGATGAGATTCCCTGAGGCAACTCTTAGTGCCTTTTCTTGAGGCCAGTGTTGCCCTCTTTACCTTGGCATCCAGAGGAACCAAGTCACTTCCTGGCTCAGGCACTGATCCAATTTAGCATTGAGCCTTGAGTGAGTCAAAGACTCAGTCTGCTAATGAAGAAGACCCCCAAATCTTTACCCCAGGACCAAATACCCCCAAAGTACACTTCAGCCCTCAGATATATTTACAATCTAAGGACTTCCTCACACCTCAGTAGTTCTCTCCGCATATCCTAAAGTACCTGTGACAGCACTGTCATGCTATTTAGGTAATGATGATCTAAGTGTGGCCAAGGTCATGGTGGCCTCCATCTTCATGTCTGGAAGGAAGAGAAGGTGTAGAGAATCACTGTTGATAAAACTAGTGATTTGGGATATTGTGGAAGGAACAGACCTTTTCATCTTGAATAACATTTGTAAACTCAAAAATAGATGCTGAGGAGAGCAAGGATTATCTTCAAATCCTGGCTACCAAAATCAGGAGACAACTGTGGAGGATTCAACGAATGAAATAGAAAGGATTCTATAGTTCATAGTAAGATTGAGTGTCCCCAAAATAGCACCCCCTGGGGTTTAACAAATCCATATGGGTATAGAACCCAGCCATGATAATGAGCCCTGATGAGGTCTGATAGCAGGCTTGGGTAGGGAGGCATTGTTCACACCATCCAAATAGACTCTTTTGTAATGTTCTGGCAAACAGAGCCATCAAGTAGCCAGAGAAATTCTAGGTAGCTCAGTGGGGATCCTGGAAGTTGCCATCGAGGGGTTTTGTGGAGAGAGCAACAGTGTGTACAGATAGGTTGACCACAGTCCAGGTGAGGCAGGTCCTTGGAGGAAAGGTTTCCTCAAAAAGGACAGCAATAGGGTGTCAGGCTACAGAGACCTTCTAGCCATGAGATCAATACCATTGAGTCCTCTTCCAGAACTAAGAGTTTCTGGATCATTGTTGGAAAATTCTGGATTGCAAAAGAATTAAGAAGAATGTGTGATTCATCATGAAGCATTTACCCAAGCCTTTTGGATGGCCGTAGAAGAGGGAGGTGCTATGAGTGGAATTACAAATGTTTCATAATCTGCCTCATAATTTTTAATGCAACTGTGTCCAGAAACTGAGAACAGAGATCTGAGATTCACTAAGGCTTTGCTTCTATGATGCAGAAGCATGAAATACTCTGTGTATAAAGTACACCAGCAGAACAATGAAAGAATAGATAAATGAGCAGGCATGAAACCACCAGCTGAAGAAGAGAACACACTGATAACACACTGATACTTTTTTTTTTTTTTTTTTTTTTTGGTTTTTCGAGACAGGGTTTCTCTGTGTAGCTTTGGCGCCTTTCCTGGAACTCACTCAGTAGCCCAAGCTGGCCTCAAACTCAGAGATCCGCCTGCCTCTGCCTCCCAAGTGCTGGGATTAAAGGTGTGTGCCACCACTGCCCGGCCACACTGATACTTTTACTCTTGGTATTCTGTTCCCATAGTCCCTTCCACTACCCTGAATTTTACTTATATTGTGACACGTGTGTGTGTGTGTGTGTGTGTGTGTTAGTGTGTGTGTGTGTGTGTGTTGAAGTTTTGTTCCTGCTTTTCATAGCTCTTCTTTGACTTACCATTTTTTAAATGCCCTACATGCTTGCCTGCTCTCTGATTTTTTTTTAAGATTATTATGTATACGGTGTTCTGCTTGCATGCCACAGAGGGCACCAGATCTCATTATAGATGGCTGTGAACCACTATATGGATACTGGGAATTGAACTTAGTATCCCTGGAAGAGCAGCCAGGGCTCTTAAACTCTGAGCCATCTCTCCAGCCGCAATTTACCATATTTTACATTCAACATTAATTATAATATTTAACAATAAAGATGAATGCAGTGGATATGGTTTGTGTATTTTCATTGTATACAATATTCCATTGTTCTAACATGACCTATAAGCATTCTTTCTGGAAGGATTTTATCCACTGATTTTTATTTTATGGGTAAATATGTTTTGGTTGCATGTGTGTCTGTGCCTGGTACCTATGAAGGTCAGAAGAGGGCATCATTGCTGGAGGTACAGGCAGTTAAGAGTCACCATGTCGGTCCTGGGAACTGAACCTGGGCCTCTGCAAGAGCAGTAAATGTTAACTACAAAGACATCTTCCAGCCCCTTAGTATTCTTACAATGATGACATTCAGGTTATTAATTGTAATTCAGAATAGCATAACAGAGAATGATTTTATATTCCTCTATTGGTTCACAGGTACCACAGTTTTTTAGAGTGTATTCCCTGTTGAAGTTAAGATACAGGTGTTCTGTAGTTACAAGTAGTTACAAGGCCATTTCCACAGTGGCTCCTCAAATAGATCCCTCTGCTGGTGAGATGTCACCATTCCCAGTGCTCCACTTTCTCACCAATTCTTGCTCTCCTCGTGCTGGTTAAGGTGTATGTGTGTCCATGTGAAGTGCCATATGACTGCTTTTTTTTCTTGTCTGCCAAGGTTAACCATATTTTTATGTGTTTATTTGTCATTCTGGCTTCCTTTCCTGTGAAAGACTATTCAGCACACTCTTGTACTGTTTTCTCCTCCATGATGATCTAAATTCTTTTTATAATCTGTATGTAAGCCTATGTTAGTTAAATGCACTATAGTCATCTGTCAGTTTATAGTGGTGTGTGTATTAATTTTGTGGTGACTTACTGTAATTTTTGTGTGGGAGGGGTGAATGGGTATTTANGTGTACCAAGTGTGGAGGTGAAAGGGCAACTTTGAGGGGCTTGTTCTAGCTTTGTACCTTGTTAGTTAGGGCAAGATCTCTTTTGGTTTTGCTCCTGTGCTTCAACTCTAGGCTAGCCTGCCTTTGAGCCTGTCTCCCATCTCACTGTAGGAGTGTTGAGACTACATACATGCCACCATCTTGCTTTTTACATGGGTTCTGGGGGTAGAACTCAGGTCTTCAGGCTTGTTCAACCCCTCCCTTTACCCACTGAGGTATCTGTCTGGACTCCAAGGTGACTTTTAATAGAAATTCTTATGCCTAATGTCATAAAATGTATCAGTGTTTTCCATTGTAAGTAGCATGGCTGTGTTAAGAAATCTCAGTATGTTGTGAATATATTTCTCCTTTATTTTCTATTGCAAGTTTTCGAGTTTGTGGGATTTTTTTGGTAATATGTTTGAGACAGATTTTTCACTATGTATCCCTGGCTGACCTTGAACTCTATAGAGAATTGATCAAGCTAGCCTCAAACTTGTAATGATACTCCTTGCTTCTGCCACCTGAGTGCTGTGAGTTCAGGAGGATACTACCATTCATGGCCAGAAGTTTTAAAGTTTTGACATCTTCATTTTCTGAAATTAAAATATAATTACTTCATTTTCTCCTTTCCTCCCTCTATCTCTTCCATGTATATCCCCACCCCCACCCCAGTCTCTCAAATGTATGGCCTCTGGCTTACCTTTGAAATTGTTGTTATACATATATGTGTATCAAATGTAAATTCTGTCTTCCCAGAATAGATTTTTTTTTTTATCATATAACAGAGACATCTTGAATTGGTCTGCTCTGGCTGCTATAACAAGATCCCACAGGATAAGCATTTAAGCAGACATTGATTTCTCACAATTCTGGAGCCCAAGAAGTCTAAACTCAAGGTGTTGGCAAGGCTCACAGCTGATGGCACTCTCTCCTATGTTGCCTTCCCAACGTTCTCACATGCTGAAGAGAGCCAGAGTTCTAACCTTATAAGAAGGGCACTAGTTCCACCGTGGGCCCACACTCATGATTTCCTCTGAATCTAACCACTGTTCAAAGGACCCACCCCAAACTGCCATTACACTGGAGGATTCAACTCCAGTTCGTCTACGACACACCCCACATTTATTTCCCCAGTGGTGTGCAGTGCAGTGCATGCTCTGTCATATGGGGATTTCCATATAAGAAGAATCTGCTTCTGGATTCCTTTTCCTATCCATTGTTCTGCTGCACTGCACCTTCACATTGCGTGGTTTGCCAATTACTCTTACTCCAGAATGCACCNTAACATCTACAAGAGCAAAAACTTCTCTTAGTTCAGTTTTCACTGATACTTGATTTTTCACATAATTTTTAGAGCTGCATTGTCAAACAAAAATCCTGTCTTTTAGGATCTTAAACTATCACTATATTACAAGAACCAGATTGCAGGAAAATATAGGTCTTTAAAAGTTAGAATTTTCTCCCTTTCATTTTCAATTTGTCTGAACCATATGCTGATACAGTTCTGTAGTCTTCCCAGGGACTCTGAATCCTCAAATTCAACTGAAAATATTTTTAAAATGCATTTGTACAGCACTGACGTGGCATTACGTGTTATGTCCTAGAGGGATTGGGTAGAGCATTTGCCTAGCATGAGCAAAACATGACCACATGTACTCCAACAAGGCCACACTTCCTAACAGTGCCATTTTCTTTCAAACCACCACAAGATCTTTATCTCAAGCTTCACTCAGTGTGACAGTCAGTTGACTTCCTTTTTCCTCTGAGTCAAGATGTAGGACTTTCATCTCCAGCACCACTTCTGACAGTATGCCACCATCTTCCCTGTCATGATGATAATGGACTGAACCTCTGAAACTGTAAGCAAGCCCCCTCAATTAAATGTTTTATTGTNAAGAGTTGCCGTGGTCTTGATGCCTCCTCACAGCAATAGTAAAACCCTAACGAAGACAGAACTTGGTACAAGGAGTGAGGTATCGCTGTGATAGGCCTGACCATGCTTTTGTTTGGAGTAATATGAACCTTGGTACTTTGGGTTAGTAAAGCAGTGGAATGCTTTAAGTAATGCTTAATGGGCCATACTAGTAGAAGCTGGGAAGACAATGGTGGTGATAATGATTTGAAATGTTGAGAGCTGGCTCAAAAGGTTGTAGAGAATGTTAGTGTGTGGCCTTTTGCCCTTCCTTGTCCAAAGAGTCTGCCTGAGGCTAAAGTGAAAAATTGTGGAATAATTTCAACAGCAGAAGAAATCTCAAAACAGCCTAGTATAGACTCTGTCATGTGGATATTGTAAGACCCCCGACTTTCCTTAGGCCTGAAACCCCCATACTCTTTAGGCCTGAAACCCCTCTTGGGAACGAGAAGCTAAAGCCAGAGCAGAATTGCTAAACTACTGTTTAACCATGGTCAAGATTTCTGTTGAGATATGCGGCCCAACCGCTGCTCCACCACAACTGGAGGTTTCTGGTAAAGATATAATTGCTCAACTGTAGTTAGGATAATTACAGGAGTTCCGGGGGGGAAAAGTTACTGTGACCTTTGTGTGTGTGTAAACCCCCCCTAAAAGTTCTCGGGAAAACCTCAATTGCTTGACCACAGGATGTCACAAGACATTCAGGTGATAATGATTACTCTGGAATGTCCCAACTCTAGTCTCCATGGTAATGAGCACCCACCGTATGAGTAAGCCATATCTTTGTGGAAAGTCCCTAGACGCGAACTAATCAAAAATGAATCTGTATGAAAACTGTAATTTTGTGGGTTTTGCCTTTAAAAAATGTGTATGATTGCAGTTCGGGGCTTCTCTTGCTCTGTGGAGTAGAGATGCCCAATTGTACAATTGCCTGAATACACCCTCTTGCTTTTGCATCAACTGGTCTGGAGTCTGAGTTCTTGGGGCGCCCTCCCAAGAAGGTAGTACCCTGAGTCTGGGGTCTATCAGATATTAGTGGTCACTCTAATGAATATTTATAAGGAAGAGGAGAAAATTGAGCAAGGAAAGATATTTGAGGAGAAAAAGGGCATCAGAGTGGAACGCAGCTAAATCCTCTGCTCAAGGAGATAAANGGATTAAGAAATGGAATAAAGGGAGTGGTGACCTCAGGGCAAGATCTCACACAGCTAAGTTTCCAATTTGTGAAAAGGAACTGAAGAAAAGTTTAGAGTCTGGTGTGGTGGGCACACCTTTAAACCCAGCACTGGGAAGGCAGAGGCTGATGGATCTCTGAGATTGAGGCCAGCCTGGTCTAAAGAGCAAGTTCAAGGACAGCCAAGCTTAGGCATTATAGGAAACCAGAAAGCTGGTGAGGATGTAATTAAACAAGGGGGCCATGTTCTAGCCCATGTAAGCAGCAGAACATGGCAGCTTTGGACATGTGGTTCTGGCTTTAGAGTTAAGGAAAGAAGAAAGGACTTATGGAATAAAGCTCCTGAGACCAGGCATGTGTCAGGGATGTCCCTGAATGAAGGCCTAGTAGAGAGGCCATTGCATGAAGCTGTGAAGTTGAAGCCTGGATTGCCTTAAAGAACCTAAGCTGTTGGAGATGCTAGAGCCATGGGATACCTGCTGAGGAGAGCTGCTAACAGGGAGTAGAACCAGCCCAAGAGAAAGAAGTGTGTCACAAGTTAACAAAGCTGAATGGAGTTGGAGATGTGGAGAGCATTTTGACATCAGACATGGAAATGCAAAATTTGGAGTTTGACCAACTGGTTTTCAGTCTTACTTTCATTCAGTATTTCCTCATTGTGCTCCCTTCCGTAGCTTCTGGAATGGTGCCATTAAATATTGGAAATATGTGATCTGGTTTTTTTATATTGATTTTACACAGAATTACAGTTAAGAGATTACCCAAATCGCAGAAGAGACTTTGAACTTTGGATTTTTAAATACTGTTGAGACTATGATAGATTATAGTGACTTTTGAAGTTGGGCTAAATGCATTTTACATTATGCTATGGCTATAAGCCTTTGGGGTTATAGAAAATGGCCCCAAAGGGAGTGGCACTATTAGGAGATGTGGCCTTGTTGGAGGAAGTGTGTCATTGTAAGAGTGGGCTTTGAGGTCTTTTTCTCAAGTTTTACTCAGTGTGACAGTCAGTCGACTTCTTGCCTCTAAGTCAAGGTGTAGGCTACCATGCTCCCTGCCCTGATGATAATGGACTGAACCTCAAACTGTAAGCGAGTCCCTTCAATTAAATGTTTTCTTTATAAGAGTTGCAGTGGTCATGGTGCCTCCTCACAGCCATAGTAAACCCTAACTAAGATAATTGCCCTGCCAGCCTATAGAATAATAATTACTACTCATATCTTTAAGATTTACTACATTTACCAGACATGGTGGCTCATTCTTGTAACCCATCATTTGGGAGGCCAAAGCAGGACAACTGCTGCAAGAAGGAGTCTAGTCTATGCTACATATTGAGTTTCCAAGTCCATTTCACGGAGAAAAATCATCTCAAAAAAACCCCCAACCAAACAAAAACAATAACAAAGATACAAAGTAGTATCATTTCCCATAGAGAGACTTCTCCAACTCACCGAAGCAGAATTAGTTACAGGTTTGGTTAGNTTCTCATTTATTTTGCTTATATACCCTTGATACTATCTGTGAATGTTCACTGCAGGATGAAAACCACTCTAAATACTTGAAACAGAAGGAGATTTAACATTGTGCAAGGGGTCTAGGCTGGGCCTCCTGATGGGGATTTTCACAATACTATAGAACTGACCATCTTAGAACAAGAGCATACTCCATAACTGTGATTCAATTAAAAAGTCAGGGTTGCCAATCAGCTAACCAGTCAACCAAGTTAAAAA
>LZPO01028459.1:0-17448 GCA_001675575.1 Neotoma lepida | reverse complement strand
CAGTCTTCTATATCTGTCATTTTACAATTCATAGTTTAGGTAACTTACAATTAGCTGCTGTCTAAAGACATTCTATGAGAAATGGCAGAGAGAAGCAATCACTACACGCTCCCTAGTCAATTAGTAAGTCTTTTCTTGCTTGTTAGATCAGCTGCCACGCTGTTACAATGATTCTGTTAATGTCATGTTTAATAAATTTATTTATTTTACATCCCAGCCACAGTTTCACTTTCTTCCTTTCCTCCCAGTCCCTCCTCCACTCCCCTCTGTTCCTACCACCCAATCCTTTTTGTTCGGGAAAGGTCAGGCCTTCCATGTATATCAAAACATGACATATTAAGTTGCAGTGAGAATAAACACCTCCCATATATCAAGGCTGGTCAAAGCAACCCAGTATGAGGAGTAAGGTCCCAAAAGCCAGTAAAAGAGTCATAGACAGCCTCTGTTCCCACTGTTAGAAGTCCCACAAGAGGATCAAGCTACACAACTGTAACATATATGCAGAGTGACTAAGTCAGTCCCATGCTGGCACCCTGGTTGTTGGTTCAGTCTCTGAGCGCCCTATGAGNCCAGGNTAGTTGATTCTGTGAATTTTCTTGTAGTGTCCTTGACCTCTCTGGCTCCTACAATCCTTTATCCCTCTCTTCTGCAGGATTCCTCAAACTCCAACTAATGTTTGGCTGTGGGTTTGTATCTGTTTCCCTCAGTTGCTGGATAAAACCTCTCTGATGACATTTGGACTAGGCACCAATCTACGTATATAACAGAATATCGTTGGGCATCATTACATTGACATGTATTTTCCTCCAGTAATGTTTGGTTCTCTCCTAGGTCTCTGAGTCATCCAGCCTGTGGGTCCTGGTACTCTAGTCAGTGTGAGAGGTGGCTTACTCTTCAGGGATGGGTTTTAGGCTAGACTGGTCATGCTAGTTTAGAAGTCAGTGTAGCGGTTTCTCAGAAAACTGGGAATCAATCTACCACAAGACCCACCTATACCANTCTTGGCATATACCCAAAGGATGCTCCATCATACCACAAGGACACTTGCTCAACTATGTTTATAGCAGCTTTATTTGTAATAGCAAGTAAATCTTATTTTATTTAACACAGCCCTAAAATACAAGGGAAGCTATGCTAACAATTTTGTTATAACAACNAGAAGACACAAAATGTTTCTTTTAAATTAGATGCTGAGTTCTTCACTTAATCAGGAATAGAAACAAAAACCAGAAACTTAGGCTGATTGTTAAGGGTAGAGTGAATCTTTTATGCATGAATTTNTGAAGGAGAAAAAATAAAATTGTGGAGAGTTTTCTGTGGCTCTTCATGTTGAAGAAGTTATAGCCACAGTGCATTTTGATAGCTTTGTTAAGATTTTAAAAAATGAATTTAATTTGTGGATAAGAGACATGGAGAGAAATCATGTTTTGGTTGAGATCTTTTATGTCACAACCTTAAAATTATGTAAAGACTTCAGCAAGTGACTCAAAGAAACAAGCTACTTCCTGCAAGTAAGAGATCCTTACTAAGGTTTGGGAAGAGGTATGGACTGTGTATTAGTAACATTTCTAGTTCCTTGGACAAAATACCTTCCAGAAGTGATTTCAGGAAGGGAGGGTTTTCCTCCACTNGGTATCTAATAGCACAGTCAATTATGGTGGAGAAGCCATGGTGGCAAGATCCACTGTAGCCAGAGATGCAGTAGTGTGAGGCAGAGAGTTACATTGCATCCATTAGCAGAAAGCCAACAGAGACCAAGTGATATTGCACTCCCTTTTCAAGGGTTCTTCAGTTAGAGAGCCCAGCACATGGGTATTGTCCACTCAAGATGGGTCTTTGCTCTTCCTGTAAACCTCCCTAGAAAGACTCTCANAGAGACACCCAGAGGTTTGTCTTCTAGTTAACTCAAAATTCAAACAACTTGAAAATTAAGATTAACCATTACAGATTGAAAATAATAATAATAATAATAATAATAATAATAATAATAATAATAATAATGGAGATGCTGTACGTGTAACAGAAAACTCTACCTTCACTCTTCTGCTAAGTTGAGCAAGTCAGTTAAGGAGAAAAGACACTCCAAACACATCCTCAGTTATGATTAAGTTGAAATGTTCTGGAAAAGATGACAAAGGAAACTACATTCAGGAAAGTGCAAATGAGACACAAAGCATTGAATGTGGAAGGAGAGATGAACTCTGGTATTATGTCACAACACCAAGGGAAAGCATAAAGCTAGTTTTATGGTACAAACTGAAGAAACTATGCATGCCAAAACCAAATAAAGCATGAAATGATAGATAGATAAATGATAGATAGATAGATAGATAGATAGATAGATAAATGTTAAGTATCTATATGAAAGATAGATTATAGATACATATACAGATAAATAAAACATTTGCTGAAGTTTTTGTTTTATTAAATAAAATTGTGTCAGTCGTTAGCTATTATTGATCATCTTTCACTTACATANTTTAGTTCTTATATTGTACTGTATGAACATGCCTGTATGGGAAGAAAAAACATCACATTTGTAGGCTTTGGTAATATTCATGGTTCACATATTAGCTAGGAAAATTGTAAAGTTATCACCCATCAATATAGGTAACTGGTAAGCCTTTATCTCTCATACATAATTTAAATTTATTTCCTTGTAATCTGCACAGAAAACTATATATGAGTTCATTTAGTCTTTAGTCTTTGCTCTAGACTGCATGTCAAATATTGTAGAATAACAACATTCTTACAGTCCTTAATGGCACAAAATACATAGTTAATAATTAATGCATTTCAATGTTTCATTAAAATTGTCAATATCAGCAGATATGCTGCTACAAACCAGTTATCCCAGCACTTGGGTGCAGGGGCAGGAAAAACTCTCCAATTTTAAGGATGANCTGGTTTAATTAGCATGTTCCAGGCCCATCAAAGATAGATAACTTGAGGCATCTTGAAAAGAGTACAATTCATAAAAATAATAAAATTGTCAGTGTCTCTATACTACATTGTCAAATCATATTTATGATGCTGAGGAATAGTTTTTTGCAGAAATACAAAACACCTCTTATTTATATTTAATGTAAAAAATTGAATGGTTTCCATTAGGTANGGAAAGCACTGAGAAAAGTTTAAAATACATATGCTAGTTTTCCCTTATTGGAAGAAATACATAAGATAATAATAGATATATTAAGGGAAAAGCACTAGTTATTCTCACCGTTTTACAGGTTCTAATCCATAATTGGTTGACCTTGTAGTCAACCAATGTAGTTTCTGGCAGCGGTGCGCAGCAGAGCAACATACGTACCTCATAGCTAAGTAGTGAAAGAGAAAAAAAAGGAAGAGTCAGGCAACCCAGAGAGACATAATGATCATCTACCAGGCCCCAACTGCTAAGAAGTCCAAGTTGGGATTCAAACTTCTAACACATGTACCATTGGGGAATACACAAGATCCAGTCATCATTAAATATGCCTTTCTCTTTTCTCTTTTCTGCCTTTTCCTCTCCTTCCCTCTTCTCCTCTCTCCAACTCTCCACTTCCTTTACCCACAGTTCCTCCCACTCTTACTTTCTCCATTCACCCCCTTTCCCCATCCTACTTTCGTCTCTTGTCTCCTCTCTTGCTTGCTTTACTCCATACTTATCTCTCCATCTTTGATCTTTTGTTTCTTTATCATTCTTGTTTCCTCAAAATATAAATTTCACTGTTATACTAAGTAATTATTTTTAAGTAGGTGAATTTTCATAATATTGGGAGAATAGTCAACTCCACCTGCCTGTACTCTCAATGTTTCTGCTTCCCAGGATATGTGCAAAGCATCATTGTGCATAAATCACCCTCTGGGATTTCAGTTCTCATACCTAAATAAAATGCTCAGAAAATCTCACTTGAAGTTGACTTCAATGTGATGCTACTTACAAATGTTTCTATTAAATTCTTTAAATCACAAAAGTAAANACCACANTGATAAGATTGCTTACTTTCAGAAATCATGGGTCATTGTGCANGGAACTGCCCATTTACAATTGTTATCAGTATTTAATACAGTTGATTACAGAAGAAAAAGTGGCTGTCAGCACTCTACTCTCCACGTGATAACATGAATATTCATGTTTTGGTGAATATATTCATTGGCTATTCAGGAGAGTGTTTACTAACCTTTTATTATATACAGAGACTAGTATTTGTGGTAAGGTTCTCAAACTGTTTAACAACCATCATGGATACTGGGCTTGACAGAAAGCCAAGAGNGGATGTAGTTAATGGGCAGCTTTTCTTTGGAAGTTGTAGAAAATAGATCATAAGAAAAGTTTCCTTTGCTCACTCATGTATAACTTTTTTTGTTTGTTTGTTTTGGTTTTTCTAGACAGGATTTCTTTGTATAGCCCTGGCTGTCCTGGAACTCACTCTATAGATCAGACTGGACTTGAACTCACAGAGATCAGCCTGTCTCTGCCTTCCCAGGGCTGGGATTAAAGGTATGTGCCACCACCACCTGGCTAAGAAGACATTACAGTCCTCAATTTATTTGATTGTTTGTTTGTTTATTCTGAGACAGGGTTTTTCTGTGTTGCCACAGCTGTCCTGAAACTCTTTCTGTAGATCTAGCTGGTCTTGAACTCACAGACATCTGCCTGCCTCTGCCTCCCGAGTGCTAGGATTAAAGGCATGTGTGCCATTATCTGCTAGCTCATGTATAACTTTTTAAAAAAGAAGTCACCAAATGTATGGAAAATAAAAAAGAAATAAATTGATAATTAAAATCTATTTTCAAAAATAATTTGATTTATCTTTTTAGTACCTTCAATTAATTGATTTAGTCCTATCTTAAACTCTTTTAGAATATTTTAATATTTAAAATGAAATTGAACTCATTAGTCTAGTTGAATCTCATTTNAAAAAATTCCTATAAAATTTTCTTGTGGTAAGGTTATCTTCATTTTTTGTTTGAGTGGATAGTAAAGATTATAGACATAGAGAAAAAATATATGAACAAAGGACAGAAACTTTAGATGGTAGTGTTGACTATACTTAACATTTCCATTAATGTTTCAAATTGTAATGTTTCAAATTGTAATGACAAGTGTTATTCATTTCTGAGAAATCCTGATAAACAAAATTAAAATTCATCAACGTAAATGATTTTATACATTTTGAGTATATTCGTCATGTGTGGTGTGCTAAAGTGACTGTTAAAATGTTTTGAAACAAAATGTGTGTAAAAAATTATCCTAATGTTCTGAATGAATTGGTATNGCTGAGCAAATTTAAATAATGATAAGCTATATGAGGAGAATTTGCAGATATAATCTACTGCCCTCATTGATATTTTGTGATCATGGGAATCTAGGGAGAGATTAGAAGGCCGAAGTGGTACAAATATAATTGTATCCATCAAATTCTCAAACTGAGAATAAGAAAATATTTTAAAGAAAGAATGANCATTTGAATATTTTCATTGTTTCTTATGGTATACATTTTAAGATTTCTTTCTTTTATAGTGTACATATTTTTATGTCAATTATTAGCTCTCATGAATCATNAGTTACTTCTAAAGAATAATAACCTTGATTTTNGTATTTTATAATATAGGTGCTGTTGATAAGGATCCTTTAAGATAATCTATTGACAAAGTGCACATGAGATTTGATAAAAAGGAGGTAACAGAAAATGAGTGCTGTTTTCAAATCCTGATTATTTAAAAACTGATTCACTATATATAAAAAAAAAACCAGCTATTTACCTGTAAAGTATTTGGAATAGTCTCTTGGTGTTTCTGCCATGTCCNTGAGGTGATTTAACCATGGTCGACAGGAGTGAAGAATTCCTTGAGCTGTCTGTAAGAGAGAAGACAGACCCTCATAGACGTGGCTATGTTTCTTTTGACTTATCACTGTAGAAAATATTAAATTAGAGTAATTAATTTTATTAGGNTACATTCATAGTACTCACCAATTACCTCAGATTCCACAGTTCTTTTACCAGCATTAATTTATAACCGAGNTATGGCAAACATTTTTCCTGGTGAGTAATGGAGCTAAATGAGAGACTGTGGCTAAATGCATTACAACACACAGGCAAAGAAGCTCTTTGATGATTAAATCTTGTTGAGTCACTTGCAGACAGTAAGGAAACAAAGCCTTGTGTTTGTTGAAAATGTCTCTCAAATGAAAATTTTTGGTTTTTATTTAGTGAAAATAATGGAAAGTAAAGATTTCAAAGAAACTGATAGTTCTTAGATTTAAAAAAAAAAGTCAGGAAGATCTTTTACAGAAACAGTATTCTCATGTCCTTAAGTATTCCCTGCAAAGTGGCTGTGCAGAGGCTTAATCTTCTGAGGTTTGATTTTGTTGGCAGGATTTATTCCTAAATAGTGTTGTGTCTTTCAGCCAGTGACTTGTGAAGTCTGCTTTTCTTGTGAGATGGTACAACATAAATTTTCAAAGCTAGATATTGCAAAGGAGACTTCCCTTCTTCTGACTTATGAAATAATTTCAGTAATAGAAATTTCTTCACACAAAATAGTTGGCTTTGAAATATTCAATTTGTTTTAAGAAGATAGGACAAAATATTTGGGTGTTTTTGTTCTTACTTATCAGCTTTAAAATAGACTTGGCTCTGTAGTCTCAAGGAACCTATTAAGGTTTCTGTGTTGGATATGGCAGAGTGAATATCATTATGAACTTATGAAATTTAAACAGAGCCAAAAATCTGCTGAAATCACCATTAAGATTTTTGTTCATTAAATCCCACCTTTCATCAATGAGAAGCTCTTCTGAGTTGACTTTGAAGTAATTTNGTTGTGGATTAGAAATTTTCTACAGCTGCGTTGAAATGCAAAAGGACTTGACTCATAATCATCAGTGCACTAAATGACCCAGAACTGGATTTCCTCACTTTTTTTCCCCTTAGAATCTCTGGGTTGTTTTATTTTAGATGTCTTTCCCAGATGCTTGCATTGTTTATTGTTAGTGGCCTGATTATTATTTCTGGGCATTTTTAGTAATCTGGGACAGTACAGAGGAAACTTCAAAACTTGGAAAATTGTACATGAAGAACTTTTGCATTCTAGACAATCAGTCAGATAGATGGTAGACAGTCAGTTAGATGATACATAGATTAATTTTAAAACTATATTTTGGATCTTGACATTTTAGTATAGGTATTTATTAAATCAAAAGTTTTCTAGTAGATTTTTAGGGTTTTATAAGTTAAGAATAACATAATTTGTAAATAAGGATAGTTCAACTAGTTCAACACCTGCCTTCCCTATTTTTATCATTTTTATGTCTTCCTCAGCTGTAAAATTTCAAGCATTATATCAAATAAGAGAAAGGAGATTAGGTATCCTTGTCTTATTTCTGATTTTATAAGAAATGCTCTTAGTTTATCTCCACCAAATGTAATGTTGGCAAAATGCTTATTACATACACCCTTTATTATTTTGAGTTGTTTCAATCTACCTCAAAGATGTTAAGAGTAGGCAAAACTGAAACATTAAGACCAACTCTTGGCAATAAAGTTGTAAAAGAAAGCAAAGGAATTTCGATTATATAGCTCAGGAAAATACCTTATCTAGGAAGAAAGGAATTTCTGTTTTTTTTTTTTTTGTGTGTGTGTGTGTGTTTGTGTGTGTGTGTGTCAGAAGAGGTATACGTAAAATTTGTAGTTTGTCTAGTTATGTATGATGGTTAATGTGATGATGATATTAATATGTCTATTTTTACTTAATTAACTTATGTAACTTTCTGTATTAGTCAAGGTTGGCCAGAGAAACCACAAGGTTCTGCATATGATTTGTTATAGGATACTGGTCCATACAATTAGAGACACGAATAACTGTTGCCATCTTCACTAGATGCTAGAGACCTATGACACCTAGTGGTACAGATCAAAAGCCTGAGAGCCAGGGGAACTTGATGTAGATGGCAGTCCAGGATGAGGGATGAGACTCAAGGGCAACAGGGCAGGCAAAATTGGTGTTCTAGTTCAAGAAAGAGAATTCCACTGTTTTCCAACTTTTGCTTCATTCAGATTTGTGCTGTTAGGATGATGCCAACTAAGGGAGGGGAACAGTATATGTTACTATTTACACACACACACACACACACACACACACACACACACACCACCCACCCTCCCATCACCCCACACACACATACACACACCATACATAATGCTTAGATGGATATTTGAATATCCCATAGCCTGATATTAACCTTCACAATATTTTTTGTGAAATGTTTAATAACATAAGATGATTATAAAACTGAGCCATATAAAATATGATGGAAAAATATATCTACTGAAATGGAATGGGAAAGATAATTACATTATACCAAACTATGCCTTTATATAGTTAAAAGATTCTAAACATGGAAGATGATGAAAACAGCAAGTGTGTCAGGACTTAAATAAAACAAATAACAATTATTCATAAAAATTAAAGGTTAAATTACTTATAACTTGATTCTGATTGTTTCTTATGATTACTAGTGCCTTTTTAGACCCAAGAAAAAATATTTTACTTTTTAGCGAGTTTTAGGCTGGAGAAAATATTTGAAGTAAATGATGCAATAATTATACACAGATCATATTTCAGACCTACTTTTTCTCTATTTGTTATTTCTACTTCAAATTGCCTTTTAGGTTCCTGAAAATGCTTAAATTCTTTCAGAATATCAGTGAAACATGCTGTATCCTGTTTGGAAATGCTGTCATTTTGTGCTAGTATTTCTCTTGAAATCCCGTCTGTTCCCTTACCTTCTCCCTCCTTCCCTCTTTTCCTCCCTCCCTCCCTCCTTTCTGCTCTCCTTCCCTCCTTCCCTCTTTCCCTTCCTCTTTCCCTCCCTCCCTTCCCCTTCCTTTCTTTTTTTCTCTTTCTTCCTTTCTTTCTTTCCAGCCTTGGTAATGAAACCTAGAGCTTCACACAGGCTAAGCGTGGACTCTGTTACTGAGTATGCTCACAACACACTTTTGAAATATCCACTCGTTTTTTTTGTGGAGGACAAAATACATGTGGTAGGTTTTTTTCATTATCTTCTGATAATTCTTTCGGTAAAATATCCTTTGTATATCATCTGTTACTTGGAGAGTGGAGTTTTAATTAATATGAAGGTTCTGCAACTTAATAGTCTCTGAATGAAGGGATTTGTGACTATCACAAATTCTTAATAAATTCTTAGAACACTAAACTCTGTTTTTCTTCAGAATTCTGTTTTTTCCCACTGTGTTGAATTTTACTTTTGTAAATGTTTCATTTATATGTTGTTGGTAAAGTGCATTTGTTTCTCTACCAGGTCTTCCGTCACAATCCTCAAATCACTGAAAATTTATCATCTGAAACNTTTTGTCTTCAATGCCCTGACTCTTGAGACATGGACTGAATTAATCAAATGTTCCCCTCTTCAAGCATAATTGGTACCTGACTTTCCAATTTTATATTACCATTGTGAGAGCATCCTAGAAACCATGTTTTCAGAACATCTCTATGACTGTTTGCAGAATCTGGCTATTCATNCATCTTTGTTCTGTGATCTTCTACTGACATCATCTCAAAGTGATAGTTTGAAATTTCCAATGAAGTTAATCCAGAACAAATCTCTCTGTAACAATGCCAGTGATTATAATTAATGCACTTATGATTTTCAATCGCTAATGCTCTTTAGACCAACGTTTTATTTCCATTGGAATGTTATCTTTCACAAATAAAAATAATGTAGTATTTCCTTGTCATTATTAATATTTGCACTTACATTTATGTTATCCTGCTTTCTGGATTTTAAGCCACAGTCTTTGGGTCCTTTCTTATATAGAATAAAATAAAACCCATTCATTTCAGAGTCATAAATAGATGTGAAAAACAAATATTAAGGATCTGTCTCAACTTACATTCTCTCTATAGGATCAAGCACTGGAATGCAGTCTGAAACCGCATTTCTCACATATCATGCTTTACATGACTTGCAATAAAGGGCATCAATAGGTAAAACCTAGATGCTTGCCATTATTCTTTGACAAATGTTTTTCTAACAGTGGTTTGGTGTCTGTAGCAACCTGTTTGTCAGTGTTTACAGATACGTTGAAACACTTTGGAAATTCATATTTTTCTGTGATTACTACAAAATAATTTCTCATGTACTCCATATTAATATGCTTTATTTTTACAAATGGGGAAATTTAAGAAGTAGTATTGGACTCTATGACTAAGCACAACATTTTTATTGTTTTAGAACTGGCTTCAAATGCTTTAGCAATGCTCTGAGAACCCTCTCAGCTCTCATATCTTTTCAGTCTAACCAAGGCATGAGCTGGGAGTTCTCAAATTTGCATATGGATTTCTGGGTCTCTGATTGGTTCTTCCAATCTTCAATTCAAGGCGAATGCAGAATACTGTCAACATTGCAAAGGAGGCTAATGCCCATTTGACCATAGATGCTTACCATGGCCATGGTGTCCCAGGGGATAAGAAGAGAATAGGCTTCATTTACAGATGCCTTTTTACAGCTCTTATCACAGATCTGGAATTGCCAAAACAATAACAAAACCAAAAACAGAACATAGTTACAAAATTTGGAATCAGTGAAAGCCCTAGTGGAAGTGAAAATGTACAGAAGTTACCTATGTTCAATAAAGAAAGAGCTGAAGAAAAAAACTCAAAAACTTAGAAGGCAAAAGGCTAATAAAATACAAGTGCAAACTGACATTTGTGACTTTGCTATTAACTACCAAGAAGATAGTAAGAGCTAGCACTCTCAGCACTATTCTAAATACTTTTCAAGATTATTGGGAACTTTTAATAATGCACATAAATCAAAAGAGGAGAGGAGTAAATAGAAAGGATGGAGAAAAAAATGATGGGAGGGTAGAAGAAAGATAAAAGAGAAAAGACAGAAGCAGGGAAAGAAGACAAAGATGGGAAGAATAAAGAGGAGAGAGAAAAGGAATGAGGCAATGAAGGACAGAGAGAGAGAGAGAAAGAGAGAGAGAGAGAGAGAGAGAGAGAGAGAGAGAGAGAGAGAGAGAGAGAGAGAGAGATCAACTAAAACTAAACCTTATGTAAACCTGGAAATAATGTGTCACTTTCAGAATACAATTAGTCATTTCAAATATATTCTGAGCGCAACTACAGCGATGCTCCAAAAAGAAGTATCCCAAATGTTTTTAACAGAAAGAAACTTCCGATTCATTGGTGTTAAGACATATAGGCAGTTAGTGTTAGTATGAGGAATAACCCTTAGGTCTGNAAAACCTCTGCTCTATCTCTTTCTATTGGGAAAATAGATCGGTGGAGACATTCTAGAAAATGATGTCAAGAAAATGAATGGTGCTCCTGTCATAACAGTTTCATTGCATGCCAGTGACCATGGGCAAGTTTGAATGCCAACCAAATGGTGAAGCTATGAGGACATTACCTTTTTGTTCATTATTAACAACCAAAATACGTAGGAGTTGAAGTGCAGGAGTTGAAGAAAGACCAAAGTAGGAGTACAAGTCTGAAGGAAAGACTTGCTTGTGTCTTCCCTGGACAGAAGCATCTCATGAGTGTATAAAGTTGGACCATTATACTATAAGGTGTTCAAGCATGTAGACTCGGTAGGAATATGGATAGTTATGCATTTGGACAGATTATAATTTAATAGTTATAAATGTTATCACTTAACTCACAACCTTAGAATCAGCGGCAGACTTGTACAAAATGGCTCTGACTAGAAGAAGCCAGAATGCATTCAGCAGGGAGAGCTTCAATTTGAGTGCTGATCAGGCTCAAATTTGTGAACTCTGACAGGACCTGAGTAGATAGCTACACACAGCGGTTGAAGCCTTAGGTTGCCTGCTGTTTTCTCTAGACAGCTGTCAAGGCTGATAAAACCTGTCATGCTTTCCCGGGCTGTGCAGCCATTTAATAGCAAAAAGACATCACCCTAGGAAGCAGAGTCAAGAGGCATAACAGTTTTAGAGATGGATGGATGGATTCTTTGTTGTGTGTCTTCTTACAGCTTAAATGTCGGCCCATTCCCTGAAGGTGTCCTCACTCACCCCAAGGAACTGCTTAGGATCTTACTTCCTGAAGTCTGAGGTGTTTGATGGGCACCTTGCCACTTAGCTGATGGAGAGATACGAAAGCCATGAGGTCAGGTA
This sequence comes from Neotoma lepida, assembly GCA_001675575.1. Lineage (NCBI taxonomy): Eukaryota > Metazoa > Chordata > Mammalia > Rodentia > Cricetidae > Neotoma > Neotoma lepida. Next base: position 5,299 of record LZPO01028459.1, on the reverse strand, counting down.
CAGAGCTGTAAGGCAGTGTGTTAGGTAAGATTTAACAGCAGGGCAGTTCAGAATGCCCCAAAGTACTTAGGTTTCTCAACCTGTCACCAACAGCATTTTATTTCCTTTAAAATGTCAAAAATAATAATAATTTTTAAACAGCTTGAAAGACATAGCCAATGGCTGCCTAGATTTGGGTTCTTGAAACAAGCAGGGATAAAAATTAGATAATGTCATTGCCAGTTGGTTTGCAGTACCCCATCCTTTGAAATGAGAAAAGTCTTGTTTACCAGAGGAGTTGTGCAAATATGTTTTTCAAGGGTTTATTATTATTGTTATTATTATTATTATTGTAGAACAAGTCCCAAGAAGTGAACTAACTTAATGAGCTCCCACATAGAAAATATTTAAATGGTTTCATAAATAGGATGAGTTCCAAATATAATTAAAGTTTTCAAGGTTACAAAAGAGATGGCTGAGGAGGCATTTACACAGAAACTGATGGAAAACCTGTCTTCTAATCTTTAATCATTTTAACACTTTGTATCTTTTGTTCTCTATGTAGTTGTATACATATATGATATATGTACTGGCCTATGTGGATGTGTGTGCACACACATGGAAGCCAATTTTGTTTTGTTTTTCCACAAGAACTAACTGTTCATCTTATTGTGGGGGAGGCAGTCTCTCATTGAACCTAGAGTTCATCCATCCATTAGCTATGCTGGTTGCCTAGTATCCACCTGTCTCTGCCTCCTGAGTGCTGNAAATGTATATTCTTGCTACTGTCTGGCTTTTATNTAAGCCCTGCGGGTCCAAGCTCAGTTCCTCATGGCTGTGTGTAAGGCACTTTATTGGCTGAGATGCCTCTTTAGTCCAAACTCTTTCTCCTTCTGTGTGTGCACTTCAATGCCTCCTCAAACTTTCTTCATTTCATCATTATCCAATAAAGAAAAATCATATATCTTAGGTTGCTTTTGGTTGTATTTATACTTGATGAAAGACAAGGGCATGCTAGCCCCAATTCTGTGTCTCATTTACATCATAGGCTTTTGTTCTGTCTTCTGTATGGACCTTAAATCATAAGTCCAGTTTAACAGAATTGACAAATGTCACCATAAAACTTCCAGTGTCGGCCGCTGAGAAATACATTGTCTGTGTGGTCAGTTTAGTCTGGAGAGTTCATCCATAACTGTGAGAGGGTGCTAACCTTCTAGGAACCTGAACATACACTGCAAAAGTCCCATTAAACATGTTTGCTATGACTTGTCCAGAATATTTGAAATTGATGAGTGTGTGTGTGTATGTGTGTGTGTATGTGTGTATGAGTCCAGGTTTGTTGTAGCATGGTATTTCTCAGAATCATTATTCACATGTATTACTTGAACTTGGTGCTCTTTGTTTTGGAAGACAAACAGAAATTTCCAAATAAAGTATGAAAGTAGTGCTTTATAGAAAACAGAGCAGAGATAATGTACATTATTTTCTTTGCAATGAGAAATGTCAGATGTTTGAATTGGTTTTAACCCAGTGCATATATAGATATTATAATTTTGTATGACTTGTTTGTATTTGAGCTGAGCTGAATAACATGAATAAGTTTTTCTTGACAATAAAATTTTCTAATTTTAAAAAAATTTTAAAGTGTCTGTGAGAAGAGTGAACTATCTGTGAAAGATATAGTCTTTAGAGTAGAACCTGCCCCACTTTTTTCACTTCATAGAAATCCTCTCATAAAAGCTCAGAAAAATACTGTTCATTCAAACAATATAAACTAAAGAAAAATTCACATGTGATATATATTCATACATATGGCATTTTAAATACATTTCTTACTAAAAACAAAAGGGTTTAATTCTCAGTCAAATTCTCATTTTATCCATTGCTAATAAAGTAGGATGAATTATACAGGAAGACATTTTTCTTCAAGCACTGAATTCATTAACATGACTCAATGACTTGGTGGGACATATCAGTTCAAGGAAGACACTGAAAGAGAGGACAAGTGAAAGAATTACTCTGTATTGACTCATGTGCAAAATTCATGGTAAATGTTTTTAATAAAATAATGAAAGCCTTTTGTCCCTTTGGGTAAATTAAATTCTGACGTATATGCTATTGTCAGAGATTATTTAATTATAATAATGAATATAAGAAATTGAGATGAGCTACCAGTCAAATTTCATGTTTGTTGTCTCTTGTTATATATGAACTACTTTCTTTATTCAATAAAAGTCCACTTAATCCTTCCTCTGGATCAGAAACTATTCAGAATCACAAAATAAGCAGGAGAACAATTTGACTCATGAGAGTGATCAGATTTAGTGTCTTATACAATATAGGAGAGCATTTCTATGTGGTGGAACACTAGTGCTGTCTAATTACCTCAATGAACTGAGTTCAGAACAGGATCATTTTTTCCTGTGATGCTATTTTCTATATACTACTCAAATTGAAGTATGTGAAGCAGTCATTGGTGAACAGCTCAAATGGTACAGACTTCATTNGACCACTGATCTAGCTTGTCCTGTGGGCCACTGGTGGTTTAGGAGGCACTACTCTGAAAGTGGTTTTGTTTACTATCCAGAATCCCATACTCTTCTCCTCTACTTCACAGTGTATGCACTCAGTGCATATGGGTGTGAGTCTCACAGAAACCATTGTTTGAAATCCAGCTTCTTCACCAAGTTATCTAACTTCTCTGAAGCGCTCTTCTTTTTAAAATGAAATAAAAATACTCTCTAGCACATAGAATTGATAGGAAACAAAGAAGTCAATAGATTTCAGGACCTGGACTGAAGTTTCACAAATGTTAACTATTGTGCCACAGTCCTACTCTGTGTTATTTTTGTGCTCCTCTGGCCCTGTTGGAACTTGAATCTGGGATCCTATCTTTAGGAATTTAACATCTGAGAAAACATGAGCAGAGAAGTGGGCAGATGGTAAACACAACAATAACAGTAAATTTTTAAGTGAAATCTTAGCAACATGCACAAGAGCAATTCTCATTTTCTCCTTGAAAAAAACCAAGTCTCTCTCTCTCTCTCTCTCTCTCTCTCTCTCTCTCTCTCTCTCTCTCTCTCTCTCTCTCTCTCCCTCTCCCCCTCTCCCCCCTCTCTCTCTAGATGGTGAATACTGCCATGATGTTCTTGCCACTACTGCCTCAAATATTTTCTGGTTAGATTTAAGTCCTACTTTCTAACATGAAACAGGTACTTGGAATTATTATTGTGTCAAGAGCCTATGGCAGCACAGGTAATAGGCCTTAAGAGAAAAACTATTACTGCATTCTGCACAATGGATACACTATTAAACTGACTCATATTGACTCATTGTTAAACCGATAAATTAGTGTATCTCTCAACCCTCACCAGAAATTTTCCTTTTGGAGTAGATGAGGATTACCACAGAGACCCACAAATGGCAGAGGCATGAAGAATAGAATAATGTAGAATTCTTAGTCATAAATGGACATCTATATAATACCCCTTTCACTGCATGCTCAGATATCATTGCAGAAGAAGAGGNGGAAATATTGTAAGAGCCAGTGGCAGTGGATGACTACAAGAGAAGAATGTCTTTAAGACAAATCAGGATATCTGATCATATGAACTCACAGCAGCTGTGGCGGTATGCACAAGACCCATGCAAGCTTAAGCCAGATCAAACCCGGCATGGAGAGGAGAGACAGGCATGAAATCCCATACCTACACTAGGAGCTGCTAATGGCCATTGATAGCTGCTGGGAGAGCGAGAATCGGTTTTCTTTAAGAGTGTAGACCCTCAGCCCAGCTTGAGATGGGCCAGTCTTGATTTATAGTTACCTGACAGAGCTGCGACAGCTGTACAGCCCTAACCCTGGATCCTTGTGCACTGCAGATGACCCAAGTCAAGAGACCTTGTACCCCAGAACTCAGGAGGTAGACTAGGAGTACATGTCACCTCATAGACAGTACTCCTCATACATCTACACAGACATCCTCTCACAAGGCACCTCACAGTTGGTTGGCCACACAACTATTGTCCTACAATGCCAACCCTAATCTCCCTGTTAGGGAGATGTACTGTTGCATTTCCTGACTCGCTCAGTTGCCTCATTTTCATCATCTGTTCCTCTCTTTTCCTCCTCATGACTGAATAAAGATTTAACAAAGTTACCTTAGGGCCTTCCAGTTACCATGGCCATCTCCCAAGTCTACCCATGTCTAGAAAGGCTATGAAGTTGCAGAGGGGTCTTTGAACCTTGACATTTAGAAACTAAAGGAGAAGCAGGACATGCTGGACAAGGAGATCTCTCAGTTAATGTCATAGAGCTACAGAATGGGTAAACTGAAGGACCACATCTCTCTGTTTCATGAGTACAATGACATCAAGGATGTAACATAGCTGGTGCCGAGAAAAATGGCTGTGAACTGAGATGTCACCACTAAGGAACTATTTGAAGAATTTGGTGTAGACATGAATTTCTAAGCAAAGGGGAGATTCTTATCGAAAGTCCACAGGGACAGCTGGAAGAAACATGAGGATCAGAGAGCCCGGCCAATACATTTGCATGGTTTCTGGAGACAAAATTCTAGCAGGCCAAATTTTTCTTAAGAGCCCAAAGTAGGTTTGAGATGTATTCCAGAGAATGAGGATAAATAGAGAGATGGATATTATTTTTTTAGTCCACATTTAATTGTATAAAGCAATAGGGTTCATCCTAACATTTTCATTCAAGGCTATCATGTATCTAAAATATATTCAACTCCATTTCTTTCTCCTGCCCTTCTTCCTCTTCTCAAGTAGTCCCCCTTCTATTTTTTTTCTTTTTTTTATTAAAAAGGTTTTCCACTCCTTTTACATACCAACCTCAGATCCCCCTCAAACCACCCCCCCATTCCCACCTCCTCCAAGACAAGGTCTCCCCTGGAGAGTCCCCAGAGCCTGCACACTCAGTTGAGGCACGTCCAAGACCCTCATCCCTGCGCCAAGGCTGCACCAGGTGTCTCACAATAGGCACTGAGTTCCCAAAAGTCAGGCCCTGCACCAGGGATGAATCCCGATCCCACTGCCCAGGGGCCCTGAAACAGTTCAAGCCAAACAACTGTCACAACCTTCTAGAGGGCCCAGTCCAATATCATTGGGGCTCCACAGTTATTAGTCCACAGTTCATGCATTTCCACCAGCCTAGCTGGCCATCTCTGTACATTTTCCCTTCATGATCTTTTTTTTTATTATTAAAAAGATTTTCCACTCCTTTTACATACCAACCTCAGATCCCCCTCTCCTCCCTCCTCCCGCCCCACCAGCTCCCCCTCTCAACCCACCCCCACTCCCA
>LZPO01028458.1:21769-32087 GCA_001675575.1 Neotoma lepida | reverse complement strand
GGTATGTAAAAGGAGTGGAAGATCTTTTTAATAATAAAAAAAGAGATAGAAAAAAAGAAAAGAACATAAAAAAATGTAGAAGACTTTGGGAGTTTGGGCTAGGAATGCAGTTGAATGATATAAATGGGATTAATAGGCCATCCTTCGAAGAACATGTAAAAGAGTAGTATTGTGTGAATAATGAAATTTTAGTAATAGAAGAGGCTGCTTTTTCTCTTGCACTAAGAATCTACCTGAGGCTAAATTGAAAAGTTTGGGATTAATTTCATAAGGAGATTTCAAGACAGCCTAATACTGATTCTATTGTTTGATTATTAGTGATCACTCTATAGCAGATCCACAGTGAAAAGGAACAAGCATGATAAAATTAAATAAAAAATGTACCTTTTGAAGAAATAAAGAGCATCAGGGAATTTACTGTTGTAGCCAAGGAAGAGATACAGAGAGGCCTTATGCAAACTGGAATAAAAAGAATGGTGTCCTCAGGGCAAGACGCCATGCAACTAAACTTCCAACTTGTAAAAAGGAAAGATTATGCAACAATGAAAGCAACACCAATTCAAAGATTGTGCAAATACAATACATGGAAGGGGCCAGGTCCATCCCAGGTGGCACCAAATTGGCAGGATCCAACAAAAGGTTCTAGTTTTAGAGTCATGAAAGATACCGAGGTAAAGGGTTTGAGGAATCTTCATCTGCAGTTTACAATGATCTCTGAGGTAAGGGATGTGGCAGGGGACTCTGCATATAGTCTAGGAAAGGCCATAGTATGAAGCTGTGAAGGCTTAGCCTAGATTAAATTGGAGACCCCAAAATTTTAGAGATGCCAGAGACATGCTATATCTGCCAAGGAGAGCTGTATACAGGAAATTGAACCAACTTAAGAGACAGAAGTGTGTTGATGTCTGCAGAACTGGAAGGGCAGAGCCATATAAGTCCCTTGATATCAGACAGAGTAGTACAGAATTTGGAGTTTGCTCTGTTGGTTTTCAGTCTTTCATTGCTCCAATATTTCCTCACTATGCCCTTGTTTGAATGTTAACATATATTCTGTGCCATCGTATATTGGAAGTTTATAATTTAATTTTCNACTTTCCGGGGGTTACAGTTAAGAGATTGCCTAGAGTCCCAGAAGAGTTTTTGAACTTTGGACTTTTAAAACTGTATTGAGAGTGTAAAAAGGCTATGGAGACTTTTGAAATTGTACTAAATGTGTTTTGCACTGTGATGTGGCTACAAGCCTCTGTGGGCCAAGGAGTTACATATACTTAACTCTAATCTACTGCATGTTTTTAGAACAGAAACCAACCTAAACTTTCAGTTTATAATATTATCATAAATTGAATTATCACTGAGCTTAAATACAGTGAATGGTTTGTGGTGCCAGAATTGCAATATAATGTAATTGGAGACTTTTTCTCTGTCTCCTCCCATCCTATAGTCATTTCCAAATAATCACATAGAGGTTTATATTAATTATAAGTGCTTGGCCAATGTCTCAAGCTTATTATTAGCTAACTCTTACATTTAAATTAACCCATTTCTAATAATCTATTTATCACCACATGGCCCGTGGCTTACTGGTTCTTTCACATCTTGCTTCTTGGGTGACTCACAGCATCTCCCTGACTCCACCCTTCTTCATCTCTGTCTTCAGTTTGACTGTACTACCTTATCTTATTCTGCCTTGCCATTGGTCAAATAGCATTCATCAGCCAATGAGAGCAATACATATTCACAGTGTACAGAAAGACATCCCATAGCATTTCCTCCTTTCTGTCTAATCAAAAAGGAAGATTTTTATTTTAACATGGTAAAAGTACATATAATAAAACAGTTATCAAGCAAGAATTAGAGTTACAATATCTAGTATATTTGTGTTTGGCAAAATTAAAATACTCTATCATCTATCCTATCTTTGTGAGTTTAACATTTCATATCTAATTTATCTTTAATTAGTATCATAATTATGAAAACTGTAATTCTAACCATCTAGCCTTTAACTCCATCAAAGACCCCAGAAGAATATAATCTTATCTGAGTAAACAGGAAGTGCATTGCAAGCAACTTCCAAATCTCTAGAAATGACAGAGGCTGTCTAGGCAGTCACCCGAAGTTCTACTGTAATATCGGGGCATCCATTTTCATCTTACAGTGTGTTGGTATTTTATCTATGTCTCCCAATAAATTCATCTGAGAATCAGAGGAACAAGGTCAGCCTACTTACTCCTCTAAGAATAATTGTTCCACTACTGTGTTCCACAGCACACCAGAGGCCATCGGCCAACTGCCTGTTCAGCTGCCTTCGAAGGAAGAGGCACTGTACTTTTTCCGGATTGCAAAGTCACTTCAGCAATGGTGTTATATTGTCTTGGCCTCAGAGGACAGCTGTGGCCAAAGCTGTAACCACACTTGTCTTGGCAAGGATCAGTAGTCCTTTGTTTTGTGTCCTGCTTGTCCATTTTGAACAGAATACTGTCAGCAATCAATGCAAGGGCACTTTCTTGCCCAGTGGCTCTTTTGCCACATGAAAGTTAAGTCCATATGCAGTCTTTTCAATGCCCATATCTTCTCTGAAATAAATTGGTGCTGCCAGGAGCCAACATGTCTCATAGTCATAAAAAAAGAAAAAAATCTANGTTATTAAAACATTTTAAATGCCATATTCTGCAGATCGCTAAAGGGTTTGAAGATGACCTGTCTATCTAAAATATTTCTGCTTAACCTTGAAAACACCTAATATGACTACAAGTTCGATTGTAATGACTAATTACTAACTCTCATTTCTCTATATCCTAATAGTTGAACAATCTACCTCTTATCTATATCCTCTTTTTTTTCAAACAAGAAACTTAAATCTAATCTCTTTTGTTTAGCCCTTTTCTTGACCATTAACAATGACAACTTGTAACTAACCATCCTAAACAATGAAAATTATCCCAAACCCAAAATCCATTGAAAAACCAAAACCACCATTTGTAACCAACCATCCCAAACAATGAAACTTGTTCCTCTGATCCTCAGATAAATTTTATTGGGAGACATAGATAAAATATCACTACACTACAGGTCTAGAGTATCTGGCAGACTTCAATGAAGCAGGAAATTTGAAGGACTGTCCTGCCTATTTTGGCAAAGTTCGTTAGTTGCTTTCCTCTATGTCCTATAGAATGTTTGAGAATTTCTTCTGGAAAGCAAGAACCCTGAAGGACCTTCCTGCCTTGTGTTGGCAAAGTTCAGGGGGGTCACTCTCCATGGGTCTTGTATGTCCAGTTTATACAGCATACTATCAAGCAGTCCAGGCAAGAATAATTTCTTGCTCAAATGGCTACCCTTGCCATATTGAAAGTAAACTCCATAAAGAGTTTCTTTGATGCCCATCATCCTCTTTGAAGTAATTGGTGCTGCCAGGAGCAAGTGTAACTCACTGCCAAGAAAAGTCTAAGTTCTTAAGACATTTTAAATGTCATATTATATAGGTCTTTGAAGTGTTTGAAGACTGCCTATCTATCTTTATTTCTATATCTATTTTATAGATATTTAATATCTATCTATATTTCTGTATACTTTGGAAACCTAACTAACATGACTATAAATTTATAGTCAACTAACTATTAATCTGTGCTTTTAATTATATATTACATTTTAAATAATCTGCATAAACATAATACCCTAAACAAGAGTAGAAATATATATACAGTATAACAAAATTGACTTTAAATTTGTATCAATAAACCAAAATCCTTATCAATGTAAAATATGTAAGATTAATAATTGTTTTTTTGGATTATAGTAGATTAAATAATCTACCTAAATGATCGAGAAATTTGCTGATTTTTTGAGTGTTTCAATTAAATCTGCTGGATGATCAGTATACTCAGGTGACAAATCCCAAACATCAATGTGAATAATAGCAAAATTAACAAGAACACTGGATTAGATATCCACATCAGGAGTTCGGAATCTTGATCCAAACCACCTGTTACTGATTGACTCTGGGCCCGCTTAATAGTGATGAAATCAGGTCAGATGGAGACAGAGTTGTATAAAACATCTGAAGGTTTTCTTCTGGAGCCAAATGTTTGGTGACTATGCAGGAATCACGAGCTGCACTAAGCAGTGCCAATCCCATTTCCTTCATTATGGATGAGAAGGTAACATCTGCTAAAGAATAGCTGTTTAAAAAAAAAAACATAATCCATAAAACCAAAAAGTCATCTCTGGGCAGTGGATGGCATCTTTAATTCCAACACTTGGGAAACAGAGGCAGGCAACTCTCTTGAGTTTGAAGTGAGCCTGGTCTACAGAGTGAGTTCTAGGACAGCCAGGGCTACACAGAGAAGCCCTGTCTCAAATAACAAAACAACAACAAAAACAAAAATAACATAAAATAAAGAATATCTCTACTATTATAGCATCTCTGAGGCTATGAGCACCTGTTCTGGANCCTATCTAAGTTGGTAGACCTCCTGCTGTCTTACTTAAGAGGTGCTATGAACTGAATTGTGTCCTCCAAATTGTGCATGTTGACTCTTTAATGCCCAACATGATGAAAGAGGAGCCTTTGGAAAGTAATTGGGTTTAGATGTTTTCATGGGAGTAGTGCTCACATGTTGGCAAGATGGATGAGTGAGGAAAAGAGCTGCTGCCAGACCTGATGAACTGAGTTTCAGCACTGGGATCCACAGGGGGAAGGGGATAATTCACACATATATACACACACATGCACAGAATTTTTTAATTGAAAATGTTTTCCAGTGTAGTTCAGAGGATATCAGCCCTCTATCAGATGTGGGGGTGGGGAAGATCTTTTCTTATTCTGTAGGCTGCTGTTTTGTCCTTTTGACAATGTCCTTTGCCTTACAGAAGTTTTTCAGTTTCATGCAGTCCCATTTATTAATTGTTGATCTTAGTGCCTGCACTGTTGTTGCTCTTTTCTGGAAGTTGTCACCTGTCTGAATGTGTTCAAGACTACTTCCAACTTTCTCTTGTATCAGGTTCAGTGTATCTGGTTTTATGTTGAGGTAGTCAATCCACTTGGACTTGAGTTTCTGCCAAGTGATCTATTTCTGCCAAGGTATGGATCTATTTGTGTTCTTCTACATNCAGTCATCCAGTTAGACTAGCANCATTTGTTGAGGATGCTTTTTTTTATTGTATAATTTGGGCTTCTTTGTCAAAAATCAAGTTCCATAAGTGTGTGGATTTATGTCTTCATCTTCCATTTTATTCTATTGATCAACCTGTCTGTTTCTTTGCAAATATCATTCAGTTTTTATTACTATAGCTATGTAGTAGAGCTTGAAATCAGGGATGGTGAAGCCTCCAGAAATCATTTTATTGTACAGGATTGTTTAAGTTATCCAAGGTTTTTTTATTTTTCTATAAGAAATTGAATATTGTTCTTTCAAAGTCTGTAAAGAATTATGTTGGAATTTAATGAGGTTTTTGTTGAATCTGTAGATTGCTTTTGTTAAGATGTCCATTTTTACTCTGTTAGTCCTACCAATCCATGATCATGGGATATCNTCCCATCTTCTGATATCTTCTTCAATTTCTTTCTTCAAAGACTTGAGGTTCTTGCTGTATTGGTTTTTCACTTGCTTAGTTAGTATTACCCCAAGATACTTTATATTATTTGTGGCTGTGTAAAGGGTGTTATTTCCTAGATTTCTCTGTCAACCCATTTATTTTTTGTATATAGGAAGGCTATTGATTTCTTTTTCAGTTAATTTTTTATCCAGCCACTTCACTGAAGATGTTTTTCACTTGTGGGAGTGCCTGGGTAGAATTTTTGGGGTCACTTATGTATATTATCATATCATCTGCAAATAGTGATACTTTGGCTTCTTCCTTTCTAATTTGTATTCCTTTGATTTCCTTAAGTTGTGTTGTTGCTCTAGCTAAAAGTTTAAGTACTGTAACACAAATTGCTAAACGGTCTTATTAATAGAAAACCTGGAGCCAGATATTGGGGTGAAAGCTGAAAGATCAGAGAAGCAGAGCAAGCCAGACATAAGTTCTTACCTCTACAAAATCAGTCTAAAGAGAGAGAGAGTTCCTTTTTCCTCATGTCTTATATACCTTTTTGTGTCCTTCCACATTACTTCCTGGGATTAAAGGCATGTGTCACCACTGCCTGGTTCTGTTTCTTTGATGTAGCCCAGTGTGGCTTTGGACTCACAGAGATCCAGATGGAGCTCTGACTCCCGAGTGATAGGATTAAAGGTGTATGCCGCCACTGCCTGCCCTGTATGTCTAATTTAGTGGCTGGTTCTGTCCTCTGCTCCTCAGGAAAGGTTTACTGGGATATACAATAAATCACCACAAAGTACTATATTAAATAGATATGTAGAGAGTGGAAAACCTTGTCTTATACCTGATTTTAGTGGAATTGCTTGAAGTTTCTCTCCATTTAATTTGATGTTGACTATAGGCTTGATAAATATTGCCTTTATTATGTTTAGGTATGTCCCTTATATTCCTAATCTCTCCAAGATTTTTATCATGAAGGGATGTTGGATTTAGTCAAAGGTTTCTTCACCATCAAATGAGATGTTCATGTATGCTTCTTTTTTTAATATGTTCATATGGTGGATTATATTGACAGATTTTCATATATCAAACCATCCCTGCATCTCTGGGATGAAGCATATTTGATCTTGGTAGATGATCTCTTTGATGTGTTCTTGGAATTGGTTTGCAAGTAGTTTTTTGAGTATTTTTGTATCAATGTTCCTGAAGGAAATTGGTCTTTAAATTTCTTTGTTGAATCTTTGTGTGGTTTGGGTATCGGGGTGACTGTGGCCTCATAAATTGAATTTAGCAATGTTCCTTCTGTTTTGATTTTGTGGAAAAAATTAAGGAATATTGGTATTAGCTCTTCTTTGAAAATGTGGAAGAATTCTGAGCTAAAACCACCTGGTCCTGAGTTTTTGTTTTGTTTTTCTTTTCTTTTTTATTTTTTGAGACTTTAATAATTGCTTCTAATTGCGTAGGGTTATAGATCAATTTAAATTGTTTATCTGATCTTGATTTAACTTTGGCAACTGTTATCTGTTGAGAACATTATCACTTTCTTTTATATTTTCCAATTTTGTGAAGCACAAGTTTTTGAAGTATGATCTAATAATTATCTGGGCTTCCTCAGTGTCTGTTGGTATGTCCCCTCTTTCAGTTCTGACTTTGTTAATTTGGATATTTTCTCTCTTTCTCTGTCTTTTATTTAATTTTAATAAGGACTTGTCCATCTTGTTGATTTTCAGAATCTCAAATGGATGAGAAACACTTAAAGAAATATTCAGCACCCTTATCCATCAGGGAAATGCAAATGAAAATGACTCTGAGATTCCATCTGACACCTGTCAGAATGGCTAAGATCAAAAAACTCAAGGGACAGCTCATGTTGGCAAAGATATAAAGCAAGGGGAGCACTCCTCCATTGCTGGTAGGCGTGAGAACTTGTATGGCCACTTTGGAAATCAATATGGTAGTTTCTCAGAAAATTAAGAATTGATCTACTTCAACGCCAGCTATACCACTCCTGCACATACACCCAAAAGACTTTGCACTGTACCAGGAAGACATTTGCTCAACTGTGTTCACAGCAGCTTTACTCATAATAGCCAGAAACTGAAAACAACCTAGATGCCCTCAACAGAAAAATAGATAAAGAAAATGTGGTGCATTTACATAATGGAACTGCTAAAAACAATGACATCATGAAACAGGCAGGCAAATGGATAGAGCTAGAAAAGTTCATCCTGAATGAGATAACCCAAACCCAGAAAGACAAACATGATTTGTGCCTAGCCCAAGTGTCATTCGAGAGGTTTCACTCAGCAACTGATGGAAACAGATGCAGAGACCCACAGCCAAACATTAGGCAGAGCTCAGGGAGTCCTAAGGAAGAGCAAGAGGAAGGACTTTAGGAGCCAGTTGGGTCAAAGATACCATAGGAAATCCCACAGAACTAACTAATCTGGGTTCACAAGTACTCATAGAAACTGAATCAACAACCAGGGAGCCTGCATGGGATTGATCTAGGTCCTCTGAATATATGTTACAGTTATGCAACTTGGTCTTCTTGTGGGACTCCTAACAGTGGGAGTAGGGGCTGTCTCTGACTCTGTTGCCTACTTTTGGGACCCTTTCTTCCTCCTGGATTGCCTTATCCAACCTCAATAGAAGAGGAGGTGCCTAGTCTCACTGCAACCTCATATATCATGACTGATGATATCCATGGGAGGTCTGCCCTTTTCTAAACAGAAACAGAGGAGGAGTGGATAGGGGATAGAAGTTCATGGTGGGGGGCACTCTGAAGAGAAGAGGGAGGGGAAACTTTGATCAGAATAAAAAAAAACAAAACAATCAATCAATCAATAAATAATAGGGCAGAAGATGGTCAGTATAGAAAAGAATGTGAACATGTAAGGGAAAACAGAGCTGCACTTCCCCTCATACCACCACACACTCAGAGAACAAATGGAGCCAGAGCAGTGCCTAAACCTGTCTGGACATTCTTTTCCTTCACTCTCCTTTAGACAGACTTCTGCTCAACTATGGGACCATGACCTCCTTTTNCTTAGAGCACTTGCTTTAGAAAACTTATCATTGTAATTTTTCCCATACCCTTTGAAATGTAGATAAATCTTCGCCTAGCTGCTTGCCAAGTGTCTTTCTCAAAGGGCCATGAAAAAGCCTTTTGACAAGAAATCATAAAGAAAGATAGATTCCCTTTTGCCTGGTCTCTGTGGGAGGAAAGGAGTGTGACTTTAATAAGCCCAATTAGCAGACACAGATGGCCTGAGCACTTTGACCATCTTCCCCTGTGTCCTCCAGGACTTTCATCCCACTTCCTTCTAGTGTTTAAAAATCTTACCACCTTTTGTTACATAGTGGTTGAGTTTAATCTCTCACCTCTACTTCAGAGGTCTTTAATAAAGTCTTCCTGCCTGTCTCACTCTATCTAGTGCAATGTTCTTTGATGTTCCTAAAGCCAGTTTATGAATAACTAACATGAACTGCAGTACCCTCAGGTCCTTGAATGGAAAGAAGGTAGCTTCAGTTCTCCATAGTAGTCAAAGGGTGAACATTATAAGAGTGTTCTGTGGTGGAAGGGTTCCTAACTGGACAATTCTAATACAGCCTTCACTATCATGAAAGAGGCAAGGGTACCAAACAATCAGAAAACTAGAGGTACAGGGAAGAAGGTAGTGACTTAGGATCTTTCTATAAGAAGCACTAACATAACTGTATTTTTTATATAGCTTATTGGTTAGATCTTTTATAAAAAGCATTGCAGAATCTCAAAAGGGTTAAGAAAGTAGACTCTTGCAAAATATGTCAATATCAATTATGTTTATGATAAAATTACAGATAGATTTTTGTAAAGGTATCTTAACTTATCCAGACCCTAAGTATGTAGAAGCTTAAAAAGGAAAAAACATTTAATTGTTTTACCAATTTTCCATCTTTTATTTTTAGAGACAACAAATAGTTGTATTTGTATTTATTTGTGTTAAGTTGAATAATGAACTGAGGACATATAGAAAAGTAAACTTCTTGAGCACATTCAAATTTCATATAACTAAAAGCTACTTATTCTTTCATATAATACAAAAATTGCTAGTTAGACAAACACTATGGAGAGCACTTTGAACACTTGTTATAGAAGATGAAACTAAGCTGAAATTCAAGTATTTAAAGCAATTATTTTAGGAACGGAAATGTTCACAGTGAAAAAGAAGATATATTCCAACCAGCTCTGTGACTCATGTATGGTGGGGAGCATCATGAACACTCATCTCAGCCACAACTTGGTGGGACATCAAAGGCAGGTGTTAAAACATCTGCAGTTTAGATTAAATAAGTCACAGTGAGGTTGAGGCAAAGTTTGAAGATTCTCCTGGGAAACACATGTGAACATGAAATAATTAAAAGTCAAGGAAACTGTCTAGAGTGAGAACCAGAGAGGTGCAGTGTCTGGTAACAGGTATATGATTAATCCTTCAACCTGCCAGGCTCCATGATTGCTGCCCCTGGGAAGAGGTATTAGTAGTGCCTGAGCAATATAATTGTCACCCTGGAAGTCTAATCAACAGCTAAAATGGGCCTTCACGATGCATGGGGATATGGTAGATGTGCAGCCCTGGTTACATTATTCTATGACACTCATAAATATGGCAACAAGCAAGGGTTTTTCTGTGGTGATTATATTATGTCCCCCAAAATATTGTGTACCCTAATAAAACTTATTTGGGGTCAGAGAACAGAACAGCCACTAGATTAAACATAGAGGTTAGGCAGTGGTAGCACA
>LZPO01028458.1:0-21024 GCA_001675575.1 Neotoma lepida | reverse complement strand
AGAGAGAGAGAGAGAGAGAGAGAGAGAGAGAGAGAATAGGGAGAAAAAAAGGCAAGATGCAGAGACTGAATTCAGAGACCAGCCTTTCCCACAGCAAGGATCACACTCTTTTGAACGGGTCATGATGTTTACACGACAGGCATGCTGTCAGCTTTTCTGGCATCTGTGCCACTTTATTTCAAGAGGTGGAAATAGAAAGCTGTGTTTACACAGAGCTTGTATCACAAATGTCATCACCTTTGCTTTCTCTTAGCACATTAAATTCTTTACCTTTAAAGCATAAAAACCACTCTTTGTTGCCGCTAAAGATACAATGCTGGCCTTCACACTGAATTTCTTCTAACAATTCACCCTAAGGGAAATGGGAAGAGTGTAAACAAGAGTGTGTATTTAAATACTTAAAAGTCAAGGAAGTAGTTGATTGAAATTGCCCATATAGGCAATGAACATCCAAATAAACATGGTGTCAACTATCATTCTGAGACATATGTAGGAAATACTTTCAGCATCACTACCTGACTGGTCACCAGTGAAGTAAAATATTAGTGAGATAATAAGTTTATGAGCCTCAAGGTATCCTTCTCTAGTGCTTTAGATAAAATGTGGCTCTAGAATTCAAAATTATTCTTCAGGCAATATCAGGTACCCGTAAGGCAGGACAGAGGTTCCTGAGAGAACCACTTGTATATCTTTTTAGTCTATACACAACTCTGTGCTGTGGGAAAAGACATGGTATAAGCACTGAATCTGATAAACACTGACACGCATAGCAGGGAGGCAGCTTGCTTAGTAAAGGATCTAGTTGCACTCCCCTGCTTCAGCTCAATTATAGAATTTTTTTTAAAAAAAGTTACAAAGTTATCCAAGCAAGCTTATTCCCAGTTTGGGCCTGACAAAAAAGTCAAAGGTTAAAATTGGTAAGAAAGTTACTAAATTTCAGCAAATTGAAAGAATGCAACTTTTATTTTATTTTATTAAGAAAAAAATTTTTATTCATTTTACATGGCAATCCAAGATCCCCCTCTTTCCAAACCACCTCCTCCTCCTCCCAAACCACCCCCCCTTCCCTCCTACAAGAAGGTAAGGCCTCCCATGGGGAGGTACATTTAGTAGAGACAAATCTAAGCCCCTTCCCCTGCCTCAAGGCCTTGTGAGGTGTCCCATTATAGGTAGTGGGCTCCAAAAAGCCTGCTCATGCACCAGGCATGGATTCTGATCCTACTACCAGGGGGCCCCTTAAGCAGATCAAGCTAAACAACTGTCTCACTATGCAGAGGGCTTAGCCCAGTCCCATGCAGGCTCCACAGTTGTTGATCCAAATTTCATAAGAAAGAATGTAACTTTTAAAAGGCAACTTCTTTATGTTAGAGATGCTTTTTAGGTAGCACTCAACCAGAAAGATTTTCACTCAGGTAAATGAAATGCTGATCTAAACAACCCTATCTACTGGTGGTTTATAAAACAGAGGTCCCAGGGAGAGGAAACACCAAATGTTGGACATGTGGGCAGCTGAGATCTGGCAATGAAAAGAAGAGTGAGCTAGCATTTCATCTCTCCAAGAATTGAGGAGGACTCCACACTTAGGGTGTGGCTTGGAAAAATGCAGACCATGAGAAATATTTTTTTTGCAATTAACAATAAAGGAACAAGGAACACATTCACAAAGAATAGGATCATAATACTGAATAAGGAGAGAATCACCTATGGGACACACACACACACACACACACACAGTGAGAGAGAGAGAGAGAGAGAGAGAGAGAGAGAGAGAGAGAGAGAGAGAGAATAGAACTCATAGGACTCTATATAAGGAATTCTCATATTAACTTGACTTTGGTGTTATTATTAAAAAGTAAGCTAAATGAATCCCATAGATGAATCCAAGGTGCAATTGACTGAACAAAAACAAACACACATTAAAAACATTATTGAATAGTTCTAAGCTCATAAATCAGCAAAACAAATCTAGAGGTGTGAGACAGTGATTAGCTATGGGAATGAGTGAGATTGCTGAGAAAAGGGCCCTAGAAAGCAGCATGGGTAACAGATGCTGCTACTGTCTTGCCTGGGTATGGTTATATGGGTGAACATGCACATACAAAAGCCATACAACTGCATGGTTAAGGTTTAGGCACTTAATAACAGAGATTGATACTTGATTTTGATCCATCTCACCCCTACTACCAGCCTTTAGTCTGACTAGATCAAATGTCCTCACAGAATAATGCCTATTTGAGACCTGTTTGTAGCCAATGAACCCCACATTTCCCTCTCATCTCCTAGTAAACAAAATGAAGACATACTTGAACATTAACTCCCATCAGCCCCATTTGGTACTTAATACATTGTGAGTTTCCATAAATATTAAACAGGCACTCCCAGTTCAGGCTCTAAGTGAAATTCGAAAGCATACCAGGGAAGTGTTTACTTAGCACTGGCATTTAGGTACCACTGGTGTGTTAATCGCAGTTTGTACTTAAGACAAGAATTTAAAAGCACTTTGGAAAATGTAGTCAATACTCTGCTAGGTGGTTTAAGCACCAAACTTCATTGTGCACTCACCACACACACACACACACACACACACACACACACACACACACACACACACACACACACACACACACACACACACACACACACCAGAAAGCCACCATTCATAAAGCTTATTCCTACATGATCACCTCTCAGCAACTCTAGCCTGTGAATGCTGTAAATAAATCTTAGTGGATGGAGAGAAAGGATCTCAGCTTTCTAGGTTCATAAGCCTTAATTCTCCATCTGTTGCTTGATTAATGGAGTAGGTTTGGCACCACTCTGCCCTGCAGTCAAAGGTAGAGCACACTAATGATGACCAATAGGTATGAAAGAAAACAGTGATGTACAGAGATGAGGGGACTTCACGATACTTAGGTGATGAGCAGAAAACCATCCATCTCTTTTAACTCAGACTCTGAAAGGGCGGAAAAAAAGATTTTGATTTCTCTTTTTTGTTCATAACTAAGAACTCACAGAAAGTCTGGCTTTTTCCCCTTTGCTTTATATATTTGAAGAAAGAAAAATGAGAATACGAAGCTAACATCATATGTAAGGTTGTGGGGTGTGTGTGTGTGTGTGTGTGTGTGTGTGTGTGTGTGTTAAGGGGACCTTGGGAAATACCTTTAGTTCCCATGTGTGAAGTATATGTGAATGACAAGGGGAGCTGGAAAAATATCCCTGTGGGGTGTGGGGGGTGACAAATGAATCTGAGAACACCCTCATATGTGTGACTACCACCAGGCTTTCCAGGGACTTTGCTGCCACTCTTGTTCCCTACTCCTTTCATTCTTGATGGCTGCTTTTCTGCTAACATCTTCAGTGACTATAGTGAAAATAATCCAAAATGACAGCTCAAGAACAGCAAGAAAACTGATATATGCTCATAAAAACAATTTATATTTTAGGCCAACTTGTCCCAGGGTACTTTTTGTCAGTTTTCTTTGTTCAAATCCCTGTTATTTTTGTGTGAAACCATCCAAATCATGACCATATTTTAAAGATAAAAACTAAGAAGATGAAGTGGGTTTGGCAAAAGTAGGGAGACAGACAGGGATGGCAGGAGTGGGAGAGTGATAAATGAGCCTTGTATTTTTCTACCCTATCAAAAAGTGCCCTGATAGTAAATGTGTGTTGACTTGTGGCTCTGACAGCTGTACCTCTGGACATCTCAGAGACGGGCTGTATAAGTGACCAACACACTAAATAAGTAGAGTGAACAGTGGTTGGTAGCTTTTCTCCCATTTTATCTATAGTCAAGAAAATTTTATTTCCATATTATTACCTTACAGAGAACACTTAGCATACTAATTATTTGAGAAAAGTAAGTCATCTGTGCATGAAATTCCTTGACTATGTTGGACCAATGAGATCATTATAAATAGCTGGTATACCCCAGAGCCATTACTGCCTCCCTGTAGGCTCAATCACTTTATTCCAATGTTTTTATAACTCTATAGTTAGCAAAAAACAAAACAAAATAGTTGAGCTTTTGACTTAGGAACTAAAATGAACTCATTTAATTGTTTGACAAATATCAGTTTATGAGATTAATGGAAGTAAACACAAGGTCTAAAATAGGACATACTTAATAGCAGAAAAGAATAGATAATAGAGGGAAAGATAGCCCCCTTGGCTCATAATCAATACACTAGATGGGCTAATATGGGAAGATCTGGGAGAAAGTTAAACAATGGTGTATGTGGTATAACAAAGGTAACAGAAAAAAATGAAGTGACAACAACAAGTATACAATGTTTTGTGTGGTGGTTCACATAACAATTTCCGCTATAGGCTTACAAGTTTGAATACTTGGTGGCCAGTTGATAGAGTGTTTGGGTGGGTTCCAGAGGAGTAGTTGTGTTGGCAGAAGTGTGCCATCTGAAGTATATTTTTTGAAAGTTTAAAGATTTGTGCCATGTTGAGTTCATTCTATGCTTCTTGATTGTGGTTTAAGATGGCCACCCCTCCTTCTGTTTCAGCTGCTATGTCTGCTGCTTGTTGTCACATTTTATTGCCATCATGGACTCTAACCCTCCAGAACTGTAAGCCCCAATAAACCCTTTCCTCTGTAAATTTCCTTCATTATATAATCCTATAAGTGGAGTTTAATGGGCCATCCTAGTGGGAGCTTGGGAGACAGTAATGTTGAGAGCTATACAGATTTTAAAGGCCAGTTCAAGAGGTTTCATAAAGAAATAGTATTAACAACTGGGCTAGAGATCATTTTTGTGATATTTTGACTTAGAAAGAAAGAGGGGGGGGGGCTGTTTTCTAGCCATGTCCTAGGAACTTGTGAGAAGCAAAATTTTAAAGTAATGGACTAATTTGGCAGTGGAGATTTCAAGGCAGTCTAATATTGACCCTGTCAGCAAGACCCCACTCAGCTAAGTTTCCCACTCATGAAAGGAAAGGGCCTAAGGACTTTCCTGCTGCTGTAAGGCAGCAACAAAATAAACCTGTTGCTAATGTGGTTCAAGGGGACCAGGGTCCATCCCAAGCTGCTAGCTAAATCTGACTGTGTCATGTATGTGGTTCTGGCTTTACAGCCATGAAGGATGCATGAGAAAGGGGTCATGGAATCTTCCTCTGTGGTTTCAGAGAGCTGCTGACGCCAGGCAATGTGTGGCAGAGAAGTTATGTGTGGAGGCCCTGAGTGGCCACTGTGTAACTTCATGGAAGTAAAGCCTGGGCTGCACTGGGAACTTCAAAATGCTGGAAATGCCAAAGCAGTGAAGTATCTGCAAGGATCTCTACACAGTGCATAGAACCAGCTCAGGAGATACATGTTGCCAGCAGCAAAGCTAGAGGGAACTAAGTCCATTGAAGTAAAGGCCCAGATATAGGACATGAAGCTCCAGAATTTGGTGCTTGTCTTTGTCAGTGTTTCTATTGTTGTGAAGAGACACCATGACCACAGAAATGCTTATAAAGGGAAGCATTTAGTTGGAACTTGCTTACAGTTTTAGAGGTTTAATCCATTATCAGCATGGCAAGAAATATGGCAACACTGCGGATAGACAAAGTGCTAGAGGAACTGACAGTTCTACATCCAAATCCAATCCTTAAGCAGCAGCTTCTGAAACCCCAAAGCCCACCCCTGTAACACACTTTCTCCAACAAGGCCCCACACACTCCAACAAGATCACACCTCCTACTATCTCTCAAGTAGCTCCTCTTCCTAATGACCAAGCATTCAAATATTAGAGCGTATGGGAGTCATTCCTACTCAAGCCATTATAGTGCCTGCCCTTCTGGGTTTCAATCTTGCTTTGGTTCAGTATTTCCTTACTATTCCTCCCTCCCTCCATTTTGTAATGGCAATGTACATTCTATGCCATTATATATTGGAGCTATGCAAATTCCTTTTTTAAATTTTACAGATGGTTATACTAAGAGATTGTTTTGGGTATCAGAAGAGACTTTGTTGTTTTAAACAGTGTTGAGACTGGAAGAGCATGGAGACTTTAAGGCTAAGTGCATTTTGTGATATGATGTGGATATCTGTCTGTAGGGGCCAGTGAATAGAATGTGGTGGTTTGAATGAGAATGTCTCCCATAAGCTTAGATGTTTGAATACTCAGTCCCCAATTGATGGTACATCTGGGGAGGGGGGGTTGTAGGAGGTGTGGCCTTGTTAAAAGAGGTGTGTGGCCTTGTTGGAAGAGATGTGACCTTGTGCCAGGAGCCTGAAGACCCCGCTGGCCGGGACACCTTGATGAAAGAGGTGTGTCTTTGAAAGTGGATTTTTAGAGTTTGAAGATCTATACTATTTTGAGTTTACTCTCTCTGCTTCCTACTGTGGCTGGAGATGGGAGCCCTCTAACTACCNTGCGTGCATCCCACTGTCTCTGCTCAACATCATGGACTCTAATTCTCCGGAACCATCAGTCAAAATAAGCCCTTTCTTCTCAAATTTGCTTTCGTCATGATGTTTTCTCATAGCAATAGAGAAGTGATTAAGCACTACGGCAAATATCTAGTTCAGTATTTTCATTCCCAAATCATTCTAATTCTTTGTATTTTTCACCATAGCATATATATAATGTTCTTGTGGTGGTTTGAAGGAAAATGGCCCCTCAAGGGAGTGGCACTATTGGGAGGTGTGACTTTGTTAAAGTAGGTGTGGCCTTATTGGAGAAAGTGTGTCACTGTGGATATGAGCTTTGAGATCTTTTGCTTAAGTTTCACTCAGTGTGACAGTTGACTTCCTATTGCCTGGAAGATGTAGGACTCTCAGCAAATGATCCAGCACCCCAACTGCCTGCACACCACCATGCTCCAGGTCATAATGATAACAGACTGAACCTCTGAAACTGTAAGCAAGCCACCCCAATTAAATGTTTTCTTTATAAGAGTTGCCATAGTCATGGTGTCTCTTTACAGCAATAGAAATCCTAAGACAGAAGTTGGTACCAGGGACTGGGATATTATTGTGATAGGCTGGAACATATGTTTGGAGTAATATGGACTTTGGGATTATGGATTAGAAAAGCAGTTGAACATTTTAAGTACTGATAAATGGACCATACTAGTAGGAGTGTAGAAGACAGTGATTCTGAGTGTGATTTGATGAACTGTGAGGTGGTCACTCAAGAGGTTTCAGATGAGAAGAATTTTAGTATGTTACCTACAAATCATTCTTGTGATATTTTGATGAAGAAAGTAGCTGCTTTTTGCTCTTGTCTGAAGAATCTGCCTGAGGCTAAAGTGAAGAATTTTGGAATAATTCCATTGGCAGAGGAAATTTCAAAACAGCCTAGTATAGACTCTGTCATGTGGGTACTCGCATTCATGCTTGTAAAGATTTATGATGAAAAGGAACAAGTTGAGCAGAGTAAAATACAAAACATAAATTTTGAGGAGAAAAAGAACACCAGGAAGTGGAATGGAGCTAAATCCTTTGTTCAGGGAGATAAATGGATTGAGAAATGGAATAAAGGGGGTTGGAGAGATGGCTCAGCGGTTAAGAGCACTGACTGTACTTCCAGAGGTCCTGAGTTCAATTCCCAGCAACCACATGGTGGCTCACAGCCATCTGTAATGAGATCTAGTGCCCTCTTCTGGATGCAGGCAGAACACTGTATACATAATAAACAAATCTTAAAAAAAAAAAGAAATTGAATAAAGGGAGTGGTGACTTCAGGGAGAGATCCCACCCAGCTAAGTTTCCAAAAAGTGAAAAGGAACTAAAGAAAGGCTTAGAGCTGGATGTGATGGTGCACACCTTTAACCCCACACTGAGAAGGAAGATGCTGGTGGATCTCTTAGTTTAATGCCAGCCTGGTCTACAGAGCAAGTTTCAAAACATCCAAGCTTAGGCAGTAAAGGAAAACAGAAAGCTGGTAAAGATGTATCTGTACAAGAAGGCCATGTTCCAGTCACAGTTAGGAGCAGGACTTGGCAGCTTCAGCCACATGGTTCTGGTTTTAGAGTTAACGATAGAAGAAACAGGTTATGGAATTTGCCTCCACACCTAAAGAAAGCCAGAGGCCAGGCATGTGTCAGGGTTATCTCAAATGGAGGTCTAGTAGAGAGATCATTAAGTGCAGCTGTGAAGTTAAAGCATGGATTGCCTTGGAGAACTCAAGATGTTAGAGATGCCAGAGTCATGGGATACCATGTTAACAGGGAGTGGAACAGAGTCATGCTAACAGCGAGTGGAACCAGCCAAAGAGAGAGAAGTGGTTGCAGTCAAGAAAGCTGATGGAGATTTGAAGAACATTTCAACATCAGACATGGAGATGCAGAGTTTGGAGTTTGCCTAACTGGTTTTTGGTCTTGCTTTGGTTCAGTATTTCCTCACTATGCTCCCTTCCCTATGGTTTGGAATGCTAGTGAATATCCTATGCCATTATGTATTGGAAGTATGTGATCTGTTTTTTTTTTTTTTTGATTGTTACAGGTGATTACAGTTAAGAGGTTGCAAGAATCTAAGAAAAGATTTTGAACTTTGGATTTTAAAACATTGTTGAGACTATTATAGACTAGGGGACTTTTGAAGTTGGAAAAGCCTTTGGGGGTCGGGGAGTGGAATATGGTGGTTTGAAAGAAAATGGATCTCAAAGGGAGCAGCACTATTGGGAGGTGTGGCTTTATTGGAGTAGGTGTGGCCTTGTTTGAGAAAGTGTGTCACTGTGGAGATGAGCTTGAGGTCTTTTGCTTAAGNTTCATTCAGTGAGACATTCAGTTGACTTCCTGTTGCCTAGGCCTCTCAGCTAATATTCCAGCACCACATCTGCCTGCACTCCACCATGCTCTCCATCATGATGATAATGGACTGATGTGCTGGTATTTTATCTACGTCTCCCAATAAAATTTATCTGAGGATCAGAGGAACAAGGTCAGCCTCTAGCCTTGCTATGTTAGCACACTTAATTCTATAACCTAGCAGGCAGGACATGTCTGGATCTCTGTGAGTTCCAGGTCACACTAGAAAGAGTCAAGCATGGAGACGCATTCCTTTAATCCCAACATCAACCATAGAATTCTGGAGGTCTCTACAGACAGACAGGAAGTGATGTAGCTAGGCTGAGAGAGCCAATGGGAGAACAGAACAGAAAGGGATATAGACATGGATATATAGGAAATCACACACTCTTTTGGAAGCAGTGGCATTGGTAAGGTAAGGCTGGTGGCTATTCCTAATTCCTCTGATCTCTGTCAGATTTTCACCCATTTCTGGCCCTGTGTTTTTATTTAACTAGACCATTTAGAAATCCATTTACAGACTGAACCTCTGAAGCTGTAGCAAGCCACTCCAATTAAATGTTTTCTTTATAAGATTTGCTGTGGACATGGTGTCTCTTCACAGCAATAAAATCTCTAACTAAGACACATCCTTACAACATTAGATTTATTATACTTGTTGATATGACTGTCTCTGATAACTTATGTGCATTACTCTGTGCTGGCCATCATATCACTCTCTGGTTCCCTGACATACACTACGGCAAACCATATGTGGTTAGGGATCATACATAGCCAATGCTCAGTGGACATCTGCAGAATGGAATACTAGCTTGCTTAGCCTACACTGTATGCTAGTTACGTTTGTTCACCTAATAGGGGAGTCATTGTATGTGGTAGAATTAAGCATATTTTCCAGAGTCCTCTGACTTTAAATAGATGATCTTTGAATTGATACAGAAAGCAGGTCTTGTGGGTATTGATTGGAGGAATAAAATTTGGAAAGATTCATAAATGGAGAAGAAAGAAAACTACTACATCATTAGCTAGGAAAAGTGTATAATCTAAAATATGGTACTTGATATACACACAGAGCAATTGGAGTCTTTCCCCAGGGGTATATAATATGCTTACTTTCACTTCACTAAGTAGAAGTACATTTTCCTGTAGACCGACTTTATTCAAAAATGTATATTGAGGGACTGGACAATGGATTGATGGCTTAAAGCACAGTGTGTATTGCAACCTGAGTTCAGTTCACAACACTTATGACTGATGATTTACAATCAACTGTAACTCTGGCTCTAGGGATCTGATGCTTCTAGCCTCTGCAGGCACCTAGACTCACATGATATTTATCTGTCCATCTATCTATCTATCTATCTATCTGTCTGTCTGTCTGTCTGTCTGTCTGTCTGTCTATCTATCTATCTGTCTGTCTGTCTGTCTGTCTGTCTGTCTGTCTATCTATCTATCTATCTATCTATCCCTTATTAGGTAGTGCAGTGAAGGAGAGAACCTCGACAGATTTTGAATTTCCCAAATTGAGCTGCACAAACCTGCTTTTCTTCATTAGTAGCCTGCCTTGGGTATTTATTACAGTGATAAACAGCTGACTAATACACAGTTCATAAATTTTCCAATAAGGCAATGTTTCCACCTAATTTTACAAATTCCAAAACGTCTCATAAGTGTTATAGTGTTTTACTCTAATGACTGTGAGGCAATGAATAAAAACTGTGTAATTCCTACTCTAGAGATGACAAGTGAACAGAAAATATGTTATTCAAACATATTTTATATATTATATATTTTAAATAAATGGTCTTCTTGATTCAACTCTAGAATTATTTTCAAAGAAGCCATTGAAAAACAGTAATATTCACTGGATGGATAGAAACAGATACAGTGAAATGACAATGGAAACTATGGTTGAAGAACTTAAGAAGGAAATAATTGAATTATTAAGTATTCCATGTTTTAGATGAACATAGCTATCTTTAAGTATACATTTTTATAGCCTCTTATAGGTTGGGCTAGGTCAATCTTTGTTTTTCCAAATGAAGAAATAGGAACAGCATCATAAGCCAACTTACAGAGAATATTCAGGTAGGCAATGGAGACTCTGAAACAAAAGCATCCTGGCTAGAAAGTTCAACTTACCTGTAACTGTGGAACATCACAGCTCATCTTAATTTTCATGAAAATATTGTTAGATATCTGAAAAACATGGAGATAAATAGATGCATGGATTTGTGAAANGATTGTTAATCTTATGTGGCAACATACTGGACCATGGAATGGCCAATTTAAACTATTACTGAGTGTGTCTGTTGTATTGGATAAAAGTATCAATTGAATCGATGGACTCCATTAAATAAATGCCCTTAGTTAATAGGAATGGTAATAACTCAATTGAATTAGAGCCAGATAAGAATGAACAAGACTTGAAAAAGGGAGAATTCAGTCTCTTTTTCCTGCTTGAGCTAGAGCATTGATTTCCCATTGGGGACTCTGGTTTTCACCATAGATTCCTCTGGTTCTCAGGCTTTCCCATTCTGTCTGGAATTGTACCATTAGCACTCCTGATTTTTTCCAGCTTTCAAATGGTTAAGAAGTCTCCCAGTATGAGAAATTTCTCATGAAAATATATCTATCACCCATTTTTTGCCATTTTTTTATTAAAAGATTTTCTTATTTTACAACCAACCACAGAATCCCCTCTCCTCCCTCCTCCCGCCCCGCAGCCTTGCCCCTCAACCAACCCCAATTGCAATCGCCATCAAAATCCCAAGGCAATTCTTTACAGACTTGGAAAAAACAATACTGTATCACCCATTTATCTATCATCTATTCTACTGGTTCTGTACCTCTAAGGAATTCTACTTAATATTGATTGTTGGATAGATGAGTTGATGGATGGATGCTCCGTGTTTGAACAGATGGATGAACCAGAGGTTAGAAGTGTGGATGAAGCATTTAAAGGGGAGACAGAATGGTAAGTACTATAAAGTAATTGGTATTAAAGTAGTACTGAAATATTCTTGTCTGTTGCACAAAAGGCTTAAAACACAGTAGGAAAAGGCAGAGCTGGGGAGGTGGCTCAGCAGTTAAGAGTACATACTGCTCTTATAAAGGACTTGAGTTCAGTTCCCAGTACCCACATCTAGCTACTCATAACCACCTACAACTCCAGTTCCAGGGATATTTAACATTTCTGGATACCTGCACTCATATTCATGTACCCACACAGACACACAGCTACACACACACACACAATTTGAGGGGTGAGAGAGGGGCATGGGAAGATTTGGAGGGAAAAAAGTAAAGATGGAAGTGATATAATTATATTTTAATTCAAAAGTGTTAAAAAGTAAAGAATAAAGTGACATACAAAAAATTTTATAACACAGTATATAAAGGCATTTAATTCTAACTCTTCATTATACATCATATAATTTGTTTCTGGATTTATGTTAATACTTTTTATACTTCTTAATTAAAATTCAGTTTTTAATTTAAAAATATTAACTTTTTACAAAAGAAGTATCATTTAAAGGGGAAATAAGTAGCATATATTAGTATACATGGTTCTAGAAAACACCATTCTATACTTTGATTACCAAAATAGTTTTAGATTTAGTAAAATCCTGATGAAAAGCAGTTNAATGTAGGCTTGTGAAAAAGCTTCTAAAATGACTGTATATCTTTTTGCTTTATTGCCTTTACCCTCTAATAGAATATGTGATTCAAAGCACTTAGCTTCATAAGCCAGTCTGAGATTTCTAATCAAATACCTTTATGTTAATCATAGTCAATATAATTCAGAATAGAAATGTGTTGTACATAACAGACTGAATTTGATGAAATTTTAAATACACACATACACATACGCATGATTGATTAATGTAAAATTACATCTTCTCTCAGTGGGATTTTGATCAATTCTCACAGCTACTCTTGGTGATAAGACAGTGAGGAGGTGATGTAATGTCCTAGGTTAACAATAATCAGATTCCCTGGTACTTAAATAACTCCTTGATTCCAAGGAGCTTTAAGTACCTATAGATATTATCTCATTAATCCTTAGAACATCAACATGAGATGGATTGCAAACAGTTTGCTCTACTAGGCATAACAGAGATGGGGGATGATTATAATATATCGTGTTTGTAGAACACCCTGTGCAGAGTTGCTCAGAACATTTCACAGATGCTATCAGATAAATTGCCTACTCATCCATGGGACTGGACTGGACAACATCAGCTTCTTTTGGGTAAATAAAGCATGCACAGCAACTTCACTCCATTTCACTGGTGGGGCATAGTCAGAAGGACATTGTTTTTTCCTTATTATGTACGAGGGGTTCCAAACAGTTGACTTCATACAACTTATTTGAAAGATAAAAGTATGGTGCTTAGAAAAGAGATAGGCAATAGTTTAGATAGATAGATAGATAGATAGATAGATAGATAGATAGATAGATAGATAGATAGATTGATTGATAGATAGATAGATAGATAGGCAGATTAAAAGTTAAAAGTTTGGTATTTGGTAGTTATTACAATATCATGGCACCATGACAACAGACTCAGAGATGCTGGCTAAAGAAAAGATGAAGTCTCCATATGCTTTATAACTTCTAGCATTCTAATTGACTTGCTTTCCAGAAGCTAATGTAAAGCCTCTGCAAGATAAATGTAAGTACAGAGAAGAAAATAGGAGTAAAGTTGAACTTCAGACTCAAGTAATGACCCTATCTGAAAATTTTAAATACTGAAAAAGTATAATTTTCTGATGATTCGAATGATTTTATTTAAAGGACAAGGTAATTTGAGGGATGACTGCTTGGGACTCCAGATCAAAAAATTGAAGAAAGATAAAAACAACCTTTTACTACAGTCTGGTAGAATTTTCTGTTACTCTACACTCAGTCCTTATTGAAGAAGATAACAAAAAAATATTTGAGTGAAACTCTAAGGAGAAAGTTTATAGGTTACAGAAGCTTCAATTGTGGAAGAAGCAAACATTGTACTGTGTACTAAGGACCGGCAATTTGAAGGCACATTCAGATGATAATGACTGAGCATAGAAAACAGTGAAGAGATAAGACAAAGGGCATCATCTCTCAGGAGAAGTTTATAATGAACTGGAGCTTTGGGAAAAAGCATGCATTTTTCAGTATAATAAATACAATTGGAGAGTTTCAAACAGAAGTTTGATGCTTTCTGGTGTTTGTTTAAAAATCTCACTCTAGAACAAAATGGAGACTTTCAAGATGTGGGCAGCAGTAGGGATGTTATTTTAATAGTAAAAGATAACAGAGCCTCCACAAGAATATTCAAACGTGACATGAAATTGAATTGTCAATACATCTACTGTATTTTTTTCTACACCAGGTATCTCACTGCCTTACTCTGGTCGACCACAGTAGTTAGAAGTAGCAAAATGACAGCA
Source organism: Neotoma lepida (assembly GCA_001675575.1). Taxonomy (NCBI): domain Eukaryota; kingdom Metazoa; phylum Chordata; class Mammalia; order Rodentia; family Cricetidae; genus Neotoma; species Neotoma lepida. Next base: position 6,843 of record LZPO01028458.1, on the reverse strand, counting down.
ATTACAAACTTTTTTGAAAGTTTTACAAAAAAATCTAGACATCAACTTTACTACAGTGGCTGGAAAACAGAGCAATGCAAAGTATGTATTTCTCACTGTTACATTCTTCAGAGAAAAAGCTAAAACCTGTCTTAGTTCAATTTACTTCACACAGTACAAAACCAATGATAACTAAACTCTTTCTACAGCAAGTCAATTTACCTCGGCTTCCCTGGCTCAAACAAATGGCTCAAACAATCAAAAATATACCTTAAGGAACAAGTAATACCCAACTTTTTATGCTTTCTTTGCTTTATTAAATACAAATAAATAAATAGTTGAGCCTACTCCCTTTCTGTTCTCACCACTTGCAGTAGCTATGGATTGGTGAAGGAAAGAGTGCTTATAAGGTATTTTCACTGTGTACTCAATGTTCTATACTAGCAGGTATAGACAAGGTTTCAGAAACTACCATCACCTGTTTGACACTGATTTTGGCTTTCTAGGCTAGAACAAGGCATTTGTCACTAACTACTTGGTCTATACCCTGAACCCCCTAACTTAATTAACAATTAAATCAATTTAGTTATCACTCATGAAACATGTTATACACAGTAAGTTTAAATTCACATAAATGATGTAATAATTTACTTATAGAATTTCATTCTAATAGCTAGCATCTTTTAAGGAGAATTGAGTGGAGTGCCTATCCAATCTACAATTCAAATTTTAAAAGGAAATTAAGTGCAATTTAAAAGCCTTATTATCATACAACTATAAAACGTGCTGTAAAGGAATATATAACCCGGTTTAAACTCTGCAGTATTAATGAAAATGTCCCTCAAAACTGCAGATTTCCAAAACATGGTTTTAATTTTTTAAGTTTCATAAATTCAAATAAAGCCAAAGAAGAATGAATGTGGCTTCTTAATGCAAAAATGTCTCTCAAATATGTCTTACTTCAAATGTCTCTATCACTAATTTTCAGACTTTATAACCCTAGCATATTGTAGATATAACCTCCGAAGTCAGTGTAGGTCCTTTACCTGGGTGCAAGGTAGAAGTTTACAGCAGTTTTTATTAAAGGCTACAGAATGAGGCAAAGGAAAAGGGAGGCTTCTGTTTTTTATAGCACTAATGTCACCCTTCTCTCCTTAACACTGATGTATTTTCCTGTGCAGCTGAACCATCTATTACCCAGAATTGGGAACGCTTTGCCTCAGCAGAAGTTGTCGAGTGCTAAGTGGTTTATGGATTTGAATGTTGAGGAAAACTGTAAGCAGTTAAGGCAAGGAGGAAACAAAGACCACCAGATTGGATAGGGCTTGCACTTTGGTGTGCCAAATATGGATTTCATTTATAAGTTAATGAATTATTTGCTTTAGTTGAAATAATCCATTCTTATTAAGGCACATCTGGTGATAATTATGAAATCTGTAAACAATAGAAAATGTATTTTCCAACCAGTAAATAGAAATCATTAATATTGCTAACAGCCAAGTTGGAAATTGCATCTCCTCTCACTGCTGTCTATATCTGAAACACCTAAAACACAACTTACTATCCTGACATATAATTATGGACAAAATAAAAGGTCCATGCTGAAATCTAATTAAAACTGCCACAAGGAGAAATTGTATAAACTTAGTGATAGGCTTATATAACTATTGGACTTTAATTGTTATCCATAGGCTAAATCCAACACATTTGGGAAATAGCAAATGATTTAAACTTAGATTCACACCAATCATTTGCAAAATATAAATATTCTTTAAACAAAGTAAAAAAATTTGAGGAAAATACATTAATTATCTCCTACACTAGTTTGTATTATTTCAGTGTGTTATTTATTTTTTTCTGGTCTCAAAATTATTCTAAGCTGAAATGAGACAATGGAAGAATATTACAAATAAAACAGTATTTGAACCTAAAGAATTAAATTAAAAAATTAAGACAGTGGTTCTCAACCTTCCTAATGCTGTGACCCTTTAATACAGTTCCTCATATTGTGGTGACCCCTGACCATAAAATAATTTTCAGTTACTTCATAAATGTAGTTTTGCTACTGTTATGAATCATAATGCAAATATATTTGGAGACAGATGTTTGTCACAGGGTCATGACACAGAGGTTGAGAACTGCTGATTTAAGAATATCTTACAGTTTTTATTATAGACTGATACAGATTACAGTCAAAATAAATTTCTTCTAAGTCTTTCCTCAAACACCGCAGGATAACTCAATGCTTGTATGTATGTCCTCCCAGGAGTCTACCTCTCACTAAATCACTCAGCTGACGCTGATGCTGACCGTAACTGTGCCTGTCTCCAGGCTCCAAAGCTGAGTAAAGCAGGTGTGAGNGTGGTCTCCCTGCTGAGTCTGTTCCTGAGATGATGGCCATAGGCTTCTAGTGTGCAGGTTACCTCATTCCCCAACCATTTGCCAGAATATTTTGCAAGGTGGTGAATATAACTTTGTGNCTTCTTCAGCATACTTTGCTGTATTCAACTGTCTTTGTCTAGTTCAATTGAAATGCAGAACATAGCCGGGAGGCATGAGGTCAGCTGTGCTTCACACAGCTGGTCTCCACATCCACCTTGCTCAGAATAGGAGCCAGAGCTAAGCCCTCTTACCCCCTTATATCTTACAGACTTGTTTGAACTTCACTTAGAGATGAGGCCCAACTTGTTTGTGATTGTCACTTATAAATTTTCATTTCCCAAGGAGGAGAGGTCACACACTCTGAGAATTATACAGCAGAAAACCAGGTGTGTGGTATCCTGCAAAACCTGTGTTGGTTACATTTTGACCAATTCAGGTTGGTTTTCAAAAGAAATTCTGAAAATTCATAATTAGAAACTCACTGAAATAGATATGTAAGTATAGTTACATAGATGATCAATAAATAGATGAGAGAGAAATACAGACATTTACATATACATGAGAGTGATACAGAGAAGAGAGAAAAACAGAGACAGAGGTAGGGGAGAAACCTTTCCCACTGGGTAGTCAATGATACCACATATCTTCATTCCACTTCTTTCCTCAGAATCTAGTATCTTGTCCTACACTTCAGAAACTTTGCACACTCAGGTGCCTACTACAAAGGCACAGCAAGCTGGCAGGAATCCCACTGCTATCTAGGCACCTTGTCTCTCATTATGAAGGAGGTCAGAGAGGTTCTGTCCAAGTATCACTAGATGTTGTCTGACACAGCAATTTCTAAGATGCCTATAGTGTCCTTTCTGTCCTGTCAATAAACCATTCCCACAAAGCAGTAGAACTTGACATCACTACATCAAAACTCATCATGTCATGTTGAAAAGTTCTCACATAAACAGTTGATAAAAATTTTATATCAATCTTTATTTAATTTTGTAATTAGCAAACAAATACCTGTAGTAAAAAATAAAGCTGTAAGATTATAACTGAACACTAGTAAGCCAATCATTTTAATATTAAGGTTTCACAACAGTCGAGTTAAAGTTCTCCTCTCTTGGAAATCAATAGTGATATGTTGGCTTTTGTTCATTTGATTTGGTTTGAATTTTTAATTTCATGTTCATCACTCCAAAATATATCTAAATTTAGTTCCCAAAAGTTTATTTCATAAGACAAGATTCTATAACTATACTAACAGAAAGCTGAGGTTACTGCGTCACAATTGGTTATTTATCTGTGGATATGATGAAATACAATGACTAAAACCAACTTGTAGAAGCAAAAATGTATTTTGGCTTACATTTCCAGAAGAGTTAATAATGGCTAGGAAGGTGTGTGACATGCAGCAGAAAGAGGAAGCTGGCTGATCACATTTCATCTGCATGCAGAAAACAATGCTACTAAATAAGAAGTAGGACAAAATATTAACAGTCAAAGCTAGTCCAAAATGGCAAACTTCCAACACCTGGGGACCAAGTGTTCAAATGCAGGAGCCTTGGGGGACAGTTCTCATTCCAACTACCAGTTCTGTGCAATGTTGTTTTAAGTAGAGGCACAGTAAAAATAAGCTTTGATGGACTCAGACTTTTGATCAGACTGCAATATCTGTATCAATGTCTAAGTTTAAAAATCAGGAATTATATCTAGTTAAGAGAAAATTTTATTTAATTGGTCAAATTCAAAGAATATGAAAGAGATAAGTTTACACTAGCACCTTCACCATGTTTCCAGAGGTATTTTATTCCCTGGGCTCTTTATTATTTAAAGGTTTCATTTTACGTATTGATAAGCGGAAGGATAAACAGAACACTCAATAGTCTTGCTTCCTGAAACCTGGATTCTGGTGGAGAAAACAGAAAGAGGCAAGAAATTACAAAAAGACTTAGAAAAATGACATGTTCTTATGCAACATTTATTGTTTTGTTGGATTTTGTTTTGGTTTGGCTTTTTTGTTGTTTTTTTTTTAAGACAGTGTCTAACTATGATCCCAGGGTTAACCTCAAACTCCTGATCCCCCTACATCTATCTTCTTAGTACTTGAATGACAGGTGGATGTCATTACATCTGGCCATAAATTTTTCTCTTAGTTCCAAAATGTAAATCAGATTTCTTGAATAAACCTTCATTTTTTACTATTTTAATTGATGAAACCATTTTCCCCAAAATGAAATATTTCCTAAATTCTTGAAAAATATCTTTATTGATATTTTTTAAAGAATACTGATAAATTTAAGGACACTGAAAAATAATTTGAGTTGTGTTTTGGGGAGTAGAAATGGAGATAAGCATGGGTCAGGAAAACATCTCTGCTAAGCTTTCCCAAGTCAATGGGAAACTGCAAAGGTGTCTCTAATAGGATTCCAGACCCCAAGGACAGGACAGATCCCCCAACTACCCAGCACTTTCTTTTCTTCTGTTTTCGTATAAGAGAATGCAAGTTGAGCACATTTCCAAGGGAAAAATGAATATTAGTTATTCCATACCCTCCCCAGCAATTTTCTTTCTAGCAAGGTAGGTTTTAGCTAAAGGGAATAATCTTGCATTTGCTCTCCCAAAAGCCTTTTGTGACAAATGACAGCTGTATTAACCTTGTGGACAGGTGCACTGAAATAGAGAATTATTGCATCTATATTACACTCGATGCTGATTCTGCTCACTCTAGGCAATTCCTGGCTTGCATGCTTTAAACACTTTGAAGAAAAATTATGTCAGAGGATGATTTTTTCCCTTCTTTCTTGATAGAGTAACTATGGCTAGATCATGATTAACTACTATCACAGCTGCATCCTTTCCAAAGTATATGAAGCAAATGAGCTAAAGAATATCTTAAGCTGTAAAAGGAATATTAAGAAATAACATTGCACTACAGAAAATGCAGCATTGTCTTCAGAAACCATCCATCANGTAAGGAAGTATTTGCCTAAAAGACTCTTTCATCTCATGTATATTTTCTCACAGGAGCATCTATAATGATGTTCCATCTAGCATACCTATGGACTTTAAAATGCCTCACTTTCAGTGTTCAGATGACAGGTAAAAATTAATTGATGAGAATTCTTTGTTGTAACCCGTCAGTCTTTGAGAAGAAATGGTAGGCCTGATCAATATTAGGTTTCTGTTGATGGGCTGTTAGCTCCATGAAGATGTATCCTTACCCCACCTTCCGGAGTCTTCAATAACTTCAACCCTTTGAAAATTATCTCAAGTTATACTCAATGTTAGCCACACTTCAGCTGGAAACTGGCTGAATTTTTTCATGCTCACATATGGAAATGCACTAGAAAAAGTTTCAGTGTAGAAGCTTCCTGTTTATATTTTATTATAGCATTTTAAATATAGTCAAATATTTAAAGTAATATGGTTAATTTTTAATCTAAATTATCTTAAATGTGAGAATGGTACCTTTATACTATCTCTCCCAAACACTTGTCCAAACAATATATTCTCTTCATAAAACCATGCCAGGTAAACAGGTCCTGACGGGTAAGTGCAAAGTGACAGAACAAGAACATGGGCATTATTCATTATTAGTAATAGGATGGGATAATTTTTAGAATTCAGTTGATATGGAGGAATATTCTTTTGATGTTACATGGGCAATATGCGTTCTCCTGTCACCAAGACCTGTGATGACTTTGGTTATTGGCTTAGTCTGAGGCTATAATATGAAATGCCTTACAGAATTGTGTTGAATAAAGCCTTAGGAAGGTGTTTCATGCAGGTCAACTTTAAACAAGCCAGCCAGAGCCAGCACAAGGGTCTACCAGGCATTTGCCAACCATTTTTATGAAACCTCAGCACTTCACTCCTAAAAAATGCCTAAAGCTCACCTGATTAAATGGCAGCAGATATCAGTGTATTTTTGTGCTTGNATTGTGAAACAGCAATTGGGTTTTGATTTTTGTCCACAAGAAACTTTATAGAGGAAACGCCTGAGCTGGTTTTCACATTTGTACTTCAGAAGATGAAAACAACACTGACTACCTGAGGAGTGACTCAAAAAGTTCCCTCCTCACGAAGAAACAGAGCAAGGTTTTTCAATTTCTAAATATTTTAAGTGTTTTAAAGTTTATGATATTAATTTAACACCTCTACTTATTCACTTTATTTGAAACCAGAAGTGTTGTCACAGAAAAAAAAGAACTTCAGACATGAAAATGATGTAAAAATATTTCTTTTATAAATGTACACTTATTTTTAAATTATAGAAAAGTTTCAAATATAATCTAAAATGCCCATAACTTCTCTCTACATTCCATAGGTATGAATTTTTTCTTTTTTCATTTTATAAACACCTCTTTGTAATTTGTCATTTTCTTACACACATATAATGAACTTTAGTCATTTTCACTCACCTTTACCCTCTCTTATTCTTTCCATCTCTTCCTGGAAACCTTCTTCAACCCAGCAAGCCCCTCTCCC
>LZPO01028456.1:0-14159 GCA_001675575.1 Neotoma lepida | reverse complement strand
AAACAAGGTCACCTACAGCTCAGGTTGGACTTGAACTTGTTATATAACCAAAGATGGCCTTAATCATTAATCATAGAATTAGGATTTGTAGTAAGTCAAGATTTATATCAAAAATTACATATTGTGAAGCTAAATTAATGAGTTTGGCTTACAGACTGGTACTCAGTCCAGCCTCCGGTGGAAGGAAGATACTGCATTCAAGAGATGTCAGGTCATTATGAAAGAGACTGATCTGGAACTCCAAGTGTAACTTGGAAGTTTGTGCTCTTCTCTGCTAACTCACCACTCCTGTTCTGAATATGCCTTATAAATATCCATACAGGACAGCAGAATGATTCTAGGTCTGAACTCGCACTTGTTTGGAAGTTTCAAATTATTTCCCTTCCGTACAAAAGGAGAAAAAATGTAATGTTTGTAAATTGTGGAAACATAGTACCTGATTTAAAATGATGTCAGTATCTCATATATAAACTAAACACACACATCACCTGAGTCATTGAACACTTGTTAATTTCAAGGTAATTAGATATTTCCTTTTTGAAATCTAACTGATATATTTCTAAAGCTGATTGATATATCTCTAATTTGAATAGCCTCAGATAATTTCTCTTCTCCTTTTTGTTACCTAAAATAATGCATGTATATATGAGTATTTGTATATGTCAAACTAGACGCTCATTTAGTCAGTTTACTCTGCTAAACTTGTCTACCAATACCCTTTTATTGCAGCAAATGGAAATTATGTCTTTCTTTGAGTTTGCTTCCAGACAGGCATCAGTGGTATCCATCTATTAATAGGCAGGCTATCTTGTTATGCCCTGAGAAAATTGTATAGCCAGCTCAGGATAAAACAGTGATGTTTTGTAGCTTAGAAATATTTTTATCTTATCAGATCATGGCTGTAATAACCTACTTAGCTAAGTCATTGTCAACTTGAGGACCACAAAATATCCCCTGGGAATGCTTACACTATTCATTCATCAGGAGCCCAAGATAATTAAGTCATCCATCAATGCTGTTGCTGGCTGGATGTTTGAGGTTTCTTGTTGTCTTGACCTTGGTGTGTCAGATGCTCAGATGAAGGCTGTGATGGATCTCGAAGCCCATCCTAACTACCTCCAGGCCTGAGCAGCCCGGAGTGTTCCTAGGGAGACCAGTATATTTATCATTCTGCTTTCAGTCATCTTGACTTTCTCTCANAATATGCCATTTCTGTCCCAACACTCAAGCTGAGTTTGTTATTTCTTATTTATATCCCCAAAGTCCTTTATAGTTGTGTCTAGTGTGGTCCTTAGCATTGTGTGTTACAGAGGTTTGTCTGCCTTTGCCTACCTGAGTGATTTCTTCAGAATGCCTTAAGCAGTTTTGGCTCCCTTCACCCAACCTCATAACTGCCATAGGGAAAATAGATAAGTTATGAATCAACTTAGGTAATTAAATACTTTTCTCTCTGACTTTTTTGCAGATTTTGTTTTTATTTTTACTTATGTGTATAGGGTTGGGGCTGTGTGTGGGAATGTGCACATGAGTGTAATAACTGGGTGTGACTACTCTCTTTCTGTGAAGAGACACATAACCAAGGCAATTCTTATAAAAGAAAGCATTTAATTGGGAACTAGCTTACAGTTTCAGAGTCTCAGTCCATCTTCCACCATGGTGCTGGAGAAGTAGTTAAGAGTTACATCCTGATCTGCAAGCCGAGAGAGAGAGAGAGAGAGAGAGAGAGAGACACTGGACTTGACATGGAATTTTGAAACCTCAAAGCCCAACTCTGTTGACACTCTTCCTCCAACAAAGCCACACTCCCTCATCTTTCTAATTCTATCAATGAGTTCCATTCACTGGTGATTAAGAATTCAAACAGATGAGCCTATGGGGGTCATTTTTATTCAAATCACCACACTGAGGAAGCCAACAGAAGGAGTTGAAATACCAGGAGCTGTAGTTAAATGTGGTTGTGAACCATCTCATGTGTAGATGCTTGAAACCAAAACTCAGTTCTTTGAGAGAGCAATATATACTCTTAACTGATGAGCCATCTCTCTAGCCCCTTTTGTCTGTTTTAATGTCTCTAATTGTAAATATTGTTAGAAGAATTATGTTCCTCAAATTAAAATAGAAAGAAAAATATGTTGTTGAATAACAGCGTATATCACAAAATGCCTTTGATATGGTTGTCATCTCACCATATTTAAATGATATAAACTTGTCTAGCTGGACCTTGTCATTTGAGAGCAGAATAACTCCTAGAAAACAGTTTTACTTTTCCATCAGTTTTTCCAACTGAAAAAAAAAGAGGTTTCGCCTGGATTTTATGAAAATAAAACTGAAGGAAGTTTATTTTTAAATGCTTTGTAATTTGCAATGAACTGACAAAGAGTGTTTTTGGATGAAACTTTTGTCTGGCCACCAAATCTTCTGCTAGGCCTGTCTGTTTCCTTTTTCCTAAAACACTGTGGTAGCAAAAACTTCGTGAAGTCCATCTTATCTAGAGCCTTCCATATGTGCTTATAATGCCCACCCACTGCCACCCTCCATATGTGTTTACAATGCCCTCCCCACTACCATGTTTCCCTACCAATAATGAAAAATCATTCAGGCCTGTCTTCAGCAAAAATCTTGTTGACTAGATCCTCTCCCTTTATCTCTGCTGTGATTTTTTCCAGGCAAAACAGAGAAATGAGTATTCACCTCATATAGTGCACCAATCACAGATGGAAGCAGTGAGTCTGCATAAGCCTAGATTAGTGGATGAATGAATTTATTGGGGCTACTTACAAGAAGCACCACTGAGAGATCTCTTACAGGAATATGGGTGAAAGGTTACTTATAAAAGCAAGAATGAGTTGAGCAGCTACCTCACTGGAAAAACCTCACCAATATGAGTGAGAACTCATCCATGGAAGCAGGGTCCCTGAAGTTGCTTATATAATTTTCAGGTAGGCACACTGTTCTCCTCTCCCTAATCACTGCTCATAGAGTCTTGTGGTCTATTGTCTGGTAACTTTCTTGGGAGGATGCCTCTTCTTTTCCTCAGAAGGGAGTGGTTCAGCATGGAGCGAACAGCTGCAGGNACCACCTTTGATAATCCTTCTGAGTGATTTTCCACACACCGATTCCCACTCTGCTCCATGGTTATAATTTCTGAGCATCCCATGCTATATTGAGAACTGAGCCCAGTTCTACACTAAGATATGTTCCCTCTACAGTAATAGCTCCAAATAAAGCCTTTATCCAGATTTAACTATTGACAAGATCCATGCCTTGTTTCTCCTCAATAACAAAATACGAAAAGAAAGTTACAATTGTGTTGTTCACCACTGTTGATCTTCTCGGATTTTCTTTAGATTTTCTCTTCGTTATTAATTACATTTTCATAGATGATCATCCCTCACCTTTGGAACACTTACTTGTTCTGACCAAATCTGTCTCAGGGCTCCTCCTTGGATTCTGAGGCAGTAACTTCAAATAACTCTGACCTCTTAAAGGTGGAGGTAGGTGTTAACTGCCCATCACCTTCCTGTCTACACTTCCCCTCGAAAGGATCTCATTTACTTTCATAACTTGAAATTTCTTCTGAATCTAAAAATTCCTGAAGTTCTACTTCAAGCTCCTCTCACCCCTAAATACAAATTTCGTCTATACAACATCAATATTTGGTTTATAAAAGGTACTTATTATGTTCAAAACTAAACTCCTATCTGTTTCTAACTCTCCCAACTTCTGTTCCTGAAGAATTCTCAGACAAAATTAGTGTCAAAACTTTTCCAGGTGAATGTCACAATTTGGACTTCACCCTTGCTCCTACACTCACATCTAAGATCAATAGGAGATTCTATTGACTCTTTGGTCAGAACTATCATATGTGACTCTTCTGACTTAACTACTACCATGTCTTCATCCTTCTTCAGACCACTATTATCTCCTGCCTTCATTTTTATAGCAATGTTCTTGTAGCAACTCTTTCATTGTTGTTGATTTTTCTGCTTCAATCCTTTCCCAGTACTTATCAACTCACAGACCAATTTACTTCATACATTGTAAAATTTAGAACTTAAAAATAATATTCAAGTCCCTGTGCTCCCAGAACATGGCCACTGTGACCTCTGACTTCCACCCTGACTCTATTCCCATGTCTTCCCTTATTTTCATCACACTCCTTCTCAAACATAACCATTTATACTTGAGCCTCGGGGCCTAGACTATCTTCCCTCTACTCAAATGTGTGTTCTGTAGTAATTTTCCCCCACATAAAACATTCTATCTTCGAGGGAAGTACATTAGGACACAGGATGATATCCTTAAGACTCAGGAAACAAACAGCTTAAAAGCTTCAGGAAGTCCCTGAAACTGATCAGATGTGTTATGCCCATCATTCCCCAAGCTTGTATGAACATTAAGGGCTGTTAAGCCATCAATGATGGTATTAACCTTGATCATTTTAATGATATAGTGCTGCTCAGATTCCTATAATGTGCAATTATCCTTCTCCTGATTTATAATTTAATGTTTGGTATGGAATCATAATTATACCCATGATTAAGAGCAGATAATTGTTCTAATTGCATGAGTTTGTATTATTTACATAAGTTACCTGAAATCATTCAGCATGGAAGATCTTGTGTATCTGTTTTTGAGTTTTCTATTTTGCTCCATTAATCCATACTAATTTTATTAATGTATATTGATTGTTGTAACCTAAGTCATAAATTTGGGTAGTTTGAATCTTCCAACTTTTTTCTTCTTTCCACATTATCTTAGTTATTGTGATCCTTTTGTTTTTCCTTATTAACTTCAAAAATCAATTTATTATTTCAAATATAATGACATAATATACATATGAAATTTTGACTGGAACTATACTGAATTCATACACTAATTAATTCATATACTAAATTAAAAGTATTAACCTTTTATTAATCTATTTATTTATTTATTTATTTATTTATTTATTTATTTATTTATTTCTGTGGTACTAGGAATCAAACTGCAGTCATGATGACTGCTACTAAGCAAATGCTCTACTACTTCCACAGGCCCACCTGATGCCATGGCCCTCAGGCAGGCAGGCAAAAGACACACACAGGGCAGCCAGCATCCTCAAGGCTTGGTAATCCTGAAGCATCAATAGGCCCACCCAGAATCTTGTGGCACTGGGGCAGATGGGTGCCATTATGATGAGCAAGTACATGGTGGATAAATAGGAGAGAAAGAGAGGTGGAATGGTCTGTGTGCTGTGGTAAGAGACAGAGTTGAAGAAGCAAGAGTGATGAGGAATGGGCTGATGTTGGCAGCCTGCTTGCTACCAGGGACCAGGATGGCAGTCAGGCTGGGCTGCTGCCTAGGGCCATATATCTGGGCCCATGTTGCTGTAGCAGCTAGGGTCTCTGTTGATGTCCACGACTTCAGTAACCACTGAAGCCTGTGCAGATGACCAGAGTCTGGTCAGATACCTGAGTCAATGTTGGTGTCCAAGGGCCATGCTGCTGCTGGGGCCATGCTAATCTGGATGGCCTATACTGCTACCTGGGGCCATGGTGATATCTCTGCCCAGGTCATGGCATAGGGCCATGTCTGAGTCCATGGCCCCACCACAGCCAGGGTCTGGTTTGATATCTGTGGCTCCTAATGCCACTGAAGGCCAAGCAAATACTCAGGGTCTATATGTCACTTGAGGCCATGTTGCTGTCCAAGGGTCATGCTGCTGCTAATCTGAAGGGCCTGCATTTCCACCTGGAGCCATGGTGACATCCAAGCCAAGGTTGCTACTGAATACCATGTCTGGATGCATGGTCCTACCACAGTTGGGTTCTGTGTTGGTGTCTATGGTCCATGGTATCATTAAAGGCAACACGGATTCCTGAGATATGGGCCACAGCCTGTGGCCGTGTTAGTGTCTGAGGGCCATGATGCTATCAGGGCTATGATGATCTGGGTGGCCTTCACTACCATACAGGGTCATGGTGTCATCTGGGCCCTGACTGCTGCCATGGGCCATGTCTGGGTCCATGGCCCAACAGCAGCCAGGGTCTGGCTTGATGTCCACTGCTCCTGTTGTCACCAGGGGCTGAGTGGATGCCCAAGGTCTGGACAGACACCTAAGACCATGTTGGTATCCGAGGGTTTTGCTGCTGACAGTGCTTTGCTGTTTTGGGTGGACTGTGCTGCCACTAGGGCCATGGTGATGTCCTGGCTGGAGCTGCTGCCAAGGGCATGTCTGGGTTCATGTTCCTGCTGCAGCTGGGGTCTGTGATGATGTCCATGGACCAAGTTACCACAGGGGGTAAAAAGAACCACACGTGTTTAAATCCAAAGGCTATGCTAAGCCTGCCCCACCCCTCAATGGCCCTGGTATAGCTGGCCCTGCCCCTTGCTGGACACTGCAGTAGGAGAGTTGGCCCTGCCCGCCTACTGGAGAGCTGTCCCCCATGGCATGGGCCTAGGAGAGCTGGCTCTGCCCCTTGCCTAAGGGGGCAGTCCCAGTGGTTGGGACCAATCAGCTCAGCTATCATCTAGACTCACATCCTGGGCTTTGGGTTGGCCTACCCTAATATTTACCTCTTCTGTCACCTGCTGGAGAGCATGAAGGAACTCATCCTATAGAACAATAACCACAGGATTTCCATGATTCAGGGTAGCAGCAGGATATCTGAGAGGAGGTTTACTGAGAGTCCTGTGATGATGGTGTACCAGAGGCCTTGAATCAGACCAATGACTCATTGCAATGAACATTTTGCATGTGTGGCTGATTGGACAAAAGTATACTGCATGATACACTGCAGCTCCCAATGCCACTAGGATGAATGAAGAAGTGTTGGAAAGATGGAAGAGTAAGGTGGTTTTTTTGTTTTGTTTGTTTTGTTTTTAATTAATTTTGGGGGCATGCTGCAAGGGTGAGGAGCAGATGTGGAGGGACTGGGAGGTGAGCGAGACTGGGGTGCATGATGTGAAATTCCAAAAAAATCAATAAAGAATTATGTTTTTAAAAAAATCTACTGCTATGAAATTCCCAGACCTTAGTTTTACACGACAGTGTCTCACTCTGTAGTTCATACTAGCCTCAAACTTTCAATCCCACATTCCTGAGTGCTGGAATTATAACTTCCTAGGAATGGACCTCTTCAGAACATTGAGTGTTAATGCATATGTAATGGAATATATTTAGATTTCAGATTCATCAATCAGTTATTGACAGCTTTATGAACAGATCCTATGTATATTTTTGAGATTTATATGTAATTTCTTTGAAGCAATTGTCTCACTATAAATTTAGCTTATAAATATGGATTAGAAGGAGCGTTCTGTTTTTTTTTTTACATTCTGAACTTCTGTCAGAATTACTTATCTTTATATTTTACATACAGTAATGCAAATATTCAAATTATTTGTCCAGTGTTGTGGTCTTCAAGATAGGATGTAGCGGTGTGCATATCTCACTACAGTTTTAGAAATAGTAAATAAAATAGGAGTGAAGGGACTTGAAAGCCTGGTACGAGGGCAAGGCAGATGCCCTTGTTTTGGTTCAGCCACTCAAAGCCATACTTGACCTAATTACTTCCCAAGTCATCATGGGAACCATATGAGCTCTAAGAAAGAATTTTGAAAACTTAACCCTTTGTAAACAATATACTCAACCATGAAGCTACAAATAATTTTGATGTCTGTCACTCTTGCTTCTTCTTATGAGAGTAAGTTTTAAGGAACACTAAATGCTGTGTATGAACCTAAAGACCACACTCTGTCTATCTCCCCCTGATATATATGACTGCCAACACTGTCTTCTTAGTTTTTACCAGACATAATAATGTGCCTGAATCCAGGCGAAAAATATGCATTTATAAGCAGTTAGTGTGAGGAACAGCTGGTGTACCCTTAAAATAGTATATTATATGCATTGCTCCTCATAAATATTTTAAAACTTCCATTAAAGGGGAAAAAAGAAAACTTTAGCTAACAAATCTATTTTAAAGTCACAGCATTTTTGTAGAAGCATATTTCATGGATATTGAAATTCTAAAGAACAAATAGGGAGTTACAAATGAGATCTAAAGGGAAGCATNACTATTAATAGAAGTCCATTTTTCACTTTGAAGCCATAAAGATCAGCAATGATCTATACAGAATATTACTCCAAAGTTGAATAAATCCTCTGTCCTCATAAGCACCTAAGAAAATCTTGGGGCCATGGTGGTAAGACTTATCTTTTACCTTGTCTTTATAACATCTCAGTTATATATCTATATGCCTACAATATACCTAATGTACATCTCTATGCATGGCTGCAAGTAGAATCTATTGCTAGAGGGTTTGAAATTTAATAACAATTTTTCTCCACACTCCAGGAGAATTGAAATGTCCAGAAAGATCGTCAAACACAAACATAATATTAGTGACAGCTGATAGCTTTTCACCTCTTACCACAGAATCCGCAGCTTTTTGAAGTGTGTCCTAATGTTTACCTTGATTTATTTGGCTTTGAGTCAACTATGAGCCCAATTACTCAATTGGCAGGCATTCATCTTCAGCAGGGAAACTCCAGAAAGAACTTCAAATCAATCTTCCACTTTTCGTTAGACAAGTAAAATTTTATCTGAGGCAATTGACATTATAAACATTATGCTTTACAAATAAATTGAATTCAACAACACAATCTCTCATTAATAAAGGAAATACAAGAGATTGAAATTGATACACAGAAAGTAATTAAACGTGACTGGAAATGTTAATCCATGTGCTTGTGCATGCTACATGCATTATGATTTATCATTAAAGTTAAGAATACTAGGAAGTCCACTTTCTCACCATAAAGAGATACTCAGATCACAGGGGGTAGTAATGTTGCATCACTCCACATATGATTAATTCTGGCAGAACAAAAGGGCTGAGGTGAAAAAAAAAGTAAATTTAGATGGACTGAGAACACATTCTTAGATTTTTGTAACTTTTCTTTTACTGTGTTTAATGTTGACATTAATAGACATCACAGACCGGGCCTTTACTACATCTCACTGTGTCAACTGATCTCTGAACACCTACTTACTCATGGTTAACGCTGATATAATTTAAATCTGAGAAAGCTCCTTCATTTTATGGCTGATAACACGTATCAAAAGAGGTTAGGACACTTGGGGAACATCTTACTTCATATATATTTGGGTTTTAGGGCAGAGATAAAGCTAAAACAGACTGAGCCCTGTTTTTAAAGAATAACTGAGATTAGTTATGGGGCTGCAGAGATGCCTCCATGTACTGTTCATCCAGATGACCTGAGTTCTGTTCCTAGAAACCATATTGTGTGACATACAGCTGCCTGTAAGTCCATATCTGGAGAATTTGACAACCTATTCTAGCTTCTGTGGACACATTCATACATGTGGCATATACACATAGAGACACATAAGCATATGCACCATAAAAATGAAAACAAATCTTAAGAGGCTAGAGAGCTGGCTCAGTGGTTAAGTGCACATGATGGTCTCCAAGAGAAACCAGATTCTATTCCTGGTAATCAGTTGTAGCTCATAGTCACTTGTTTATTTAAACATAAATTACCCTTCTAGTTGATATTATTTTGAATGTGACTCTAGTTGCCTGGTATCTAACATCTTCTTCTGGTCTCCACAGGCACTTCATGCACATGACACATACACTCAGAAAAACACTCATACATATATAAAAACAAATTTCATTTATGTCTTAAAATTTCCTTGTTTATTAAAATCAGCCTTATATTTGACACTGTAGTGGGTTAGAAGATAATATTTATCAAGTCTGTACCCTTTACTTAGAGAGTCTAAAACACAAAAAGAAAACTTGGAGGTAGTGTATAATACTGAAATAAATTATGAATGATTATGAAATTTAGGGCACCTGTGTATATAAAATACTGTACCCAGGGGTACAGCATACACTATAAGGGACTGCAATTCTAGGTAGAAAAAGAACTCATATGAAGTCCCACAATCCTAAGAATAATCAACAGACACAGCAGTATAAAAAGCAAAGACATCAGTAGGAAAGTGAGTCTACTGTGTTTGTGGCAATTGGCAGAGACTTATAAGCTTGTTATCATAAAAGGGTATGAAAATATGAATGTGGAAAAGAAGTAAGCAGATGTTCTATTGAACTAGAAATCAATTTTCAGAATAACGAGTCTTGAGGGAAAGACCATCTGAAGAGGACATGCTGCTATTTCACTTTAGGGAGAAGGCTCTTTGCCTTCTGGGTTAGGCTCAAGACTTGTGAGTTTTTTGACTTTTAAATGTTGCAGAAACCAACTCAAACTCAGTCAATTGTAGAAGTTAAAACCTTTTGTTCATGTCTTGCTATTTGTCAAAAGCCTTTGCCTTAATATCCCTATGTCCACACCCACACTGTTCAAAACACCATCAACTACTATGTCTACAATGTCTTGGTCATGAAGTGTGTTTAGGATATCAGGTTGTAGCTTTACTCACTGATCTGTTGAGTAAGAACATGTATAGCATGGAAGACTCTAATTGTTGGCAGACTCTGGGCAGTTCCTTATCAACATGTCCTAAGAATTCTAAAATTTGGTGCTCTTTTGGGTAATGCAAAAAATATAGATCAAATCTCTAAGTGTATTTTTTACAGCAGAAATCCACATGCAGAATCCATAGCCATGGGACCTGTGAGTATGTGTATTGCCCATTGCCTTTAGTGTACTCTAACTTTACTTTTGGGGGTTACTTATTCATGTATATCCTTACTATTCCTGTGACATTACCCATCTAGTTGATATTATTTTAAATACAATATAGCAGAATTTACCAATCAATATTCTTTAAAATCAGTCATCGTGACATAGTAATACAAAAGACTGCAATTCACTAGTTTGCTGCATGGTGAATTTGTCTAAAAGGACAACAAATTCATTGCCTTCTTCTCTAATTTTTGTCAAATCATAAAATAACATCACATATATGTGAAACATAGATCCTTTTGGCCATACTGTAAGTCTGGTCATCTTCCTAGTGTTGTTGTTTTGCACTATAAATCTATCAATATATAAGCAATTGTCAAGTATTCAGCTTTTCTTCCTGGGGTATCAGTGTGGTATCTGTGAAAAACATGAAAATGTTTCATTAACATCTTTGGGCCCTAGTGGTCCAGTTGTGCTGTTGATTCTCACAGCAGTCCTGATGGATATCTATCTGGGTACCTAGGATGTTGAAGTCAATTACAGGGAAATGAATGATAACACATAGAGAGATGAAGAGAAAGTACTTGAATATGAGATGTTGAAAAAGGGAATGGTGAATTTTGTTAGTGATATAGGGATACTGAAACTGTAGTATTCCTGCTTATTAAATGTTGTCAGCAAGCAAAGTGTAAGATCTGGAGAAATCCCTCTACAATGGGTGTGAGAGTTTAGGCAAGTTGGCAAATATTCCATAATGGGAAACAGTGAGTACTTTGAGTTAAGTAGGGAAGAGTCCATTGCAATTGCTTGTTTCTGATTCTTTCCTTTGAAAGTATCCACAGGTACACTTTCTGAGAGTTTATCTTGGCTTGCAACCAAGGGATAAGCCAGGTACATCTGTGAAGAATTTTCTTGATCAGGTTACTTGAAAAGGAAAGAACCACCCCAAATGGGGTGGTAACTTACATTGGCAGCTCAGATAAAAGGAGGTCTGGGGGAACAGCTTTGACTTTTGCCTGTTTTGGTGTCTTGCTGGTAAGTTTGCCTACCCTATATTCCAGTATATCTACACTGTTGCTGCTATTGCTGCTGCCACTTCTGCTGGGGTCCTTCCCTCATATAGAACCCAAGTTCTTCAGGCCTCCAACATGGACTGACATCCGTGGCTCTCCAGTAATCCTCAGACCCTAAACACTAGACTGGGACTATGGAGGCACTCAACCTTATGGACTAACACCTACTGGGTTCTCAGTCTCTCACCTGTGGAAACAACCATGGCTGTACTACACAGACCATGCCATGTAAACCAATGTAATCCATCTCCTTTGCAACTAACACAGTGTCTCAGCCAGTGGATGAAGCTGTATCTAGTGATGCTCTACTTGAAGAGACAGGGATTGACTAGATGTGATCCAGCCACAGTTTCTCCACTCTTGCTTTTTGCTCCCTCTCTTTTAATACTTTTTAAAATAATTTTTTATTTAATTTTTTCTTTCTTTTTACATACCCTGTTCCTCCTCCCTCCCCTTCTTGTGCCCTTCCCCTACCTCCCCCCATCCCACCCCATCTTATCCTCACAGAGGGTAAGGCCTCCCTTGGGTAGTCAACACAGGCTTACATACCAAGTTGGGGCCGAACCTAGCCCCTCCCTCCTGCATCAAGGCTGAATAAGGCATTGCACCATAGGGAATGGGGTCTAAAAAGCCAGTTTGTGAACCTGGGATAAGTCCTGGCCCAATTGCCAGGGGACCCACAAACACATCAAGCCACACAACTTTCACCCACATTCAGAGGGCCTAGTGAGGTCCCATGAAGGCTCCCCAGCTGTCACTCCAGAGTCCATGAACTCCTACTAGTTTGAGTCAGCTATCTCTGTGATTTTTCTCATCATGATCCTGACCCCCCCCCTTGCTCCTATAACCTTCCTCCTTCTCTTGAACTGAACTCTAGGATCTTGGCCATGTGCTTAGCTGTGGGTCTCTGCATCTGCTTCCATCAGTCACTTTTTTTAAATAGATTTTTTTCATACAATATATTCTGATTAGTTTCTCCTCTCCCAGCTCCTCTAAGATCCTTTGCACTTCTCCAGTCAGCCAAAACTATACTCTTTTCTCTCTCATCAGATTACAAACGTATAAAATTAATACTAATAACAGCAATAATAATAAACAAACTAGAATAAGACAAAACAAACAGAAAAAATAAGCCAAAAGAAAATCATAAGAAATACATATAGATGTTGAAAACACACATTGAGTTGCACACATAGAAAACCAATAAAAATTAAATTGGAAACTATAATATATACATAATCCAAATAGGGTCTAATCTCTGTTTTTATAGATAAAGTTTTATTAGAACACACCCAAATTCATTTGCTTGCAAATTATTCATTGTTGCTTTAACATAATAAAAGGAAAAAATGAATGGATTATAATAGAAATGATGTGGTATTTATCACTAAATACTAAAGTATTTACTAAAGAGCTGTTTCTAGAAAAATTATGTGGGTTCTGAGGTCAATCTGGTTCTACTACTTACCCTCATGAGTTGTGGTCAAGTTACTTTGCCTTTCTGTGCCCCAGTTTGCTTAGCCTTGAGTAACATTCTGAGCTGAGCATAGCAGGTAGGCACTCTAATCTTAACTACTGCAATAACTTATTCTTAGGGAGTACCTTGTCAGCAAGGAAAACTTTATATGGTCTGACATTAACAGAAATGTGAATACATTACCCAGCAGTTGTTCACTTAGTCTATGTCAGAGGGTGTACAAAAGATGCCTTACATGCATCTTTTTAATTCCTAAGATAGCCATATGAAATATTAATTACTATAATAGCACAACAGCACTATGCACCTTCACAATTACATGCAAATATCTCAAGCAATAGCAATATGCTCAGAAGTTAGATATCTTCACACTGTTTTTCTCAGGATATTGGAGAAGGGACAACAATCTGTCTGCCACTGTGCTGGGAGGGATCTCATGCTCACTTTTTCTCTGTAAGAGGGAATTAAACTTATGTTTATGTAAACTTTACTTGCAAAAGTTTTGCGAAATGTTCATCATCTGTAATATTTACTTAAAACTGAATCAATGTTTCTAAACTACGTTAGGGATTTGTGAGTGATATCAAGTGACCTTGCCATTCTCTTCAGTAGACAGTTGTCCTAGAATGTGTGTGGACTTTGAGAATAGTAAGTAATGTACTGAAATAGTGAGAAATTCAGAGACAGAGAGGAAGAATGCAGTTTACGATGGACACCCATTTAAAAATAATGACATTTCAAAAATATTAAAATTTTGACAATTTACTAATTTCTTGAATTCCATACAATATTCTTGTACTTACTGATATTTTCAGATACGCATTCTCCTTGAAAATTATTTATTTATATTTCCTTCCAAGAAACACAACTGTGGAAATCCAGGAGAAGTCTTCAAACTATAAGTTGTACCCATTCCTCATGGAACTAGAAAGGGTAGTGTGATGAT
>LZPO01028454.1:7888-18709 GCA_001675575.1 Neotoma lepida | reverse complement strand
CCTCATGAGCTCATAACATCCCTACCTGTATCTGAGTTGATTTGTTTTTGACACACTAGGTGCCAGTCATTGGTGTGCTGAATTTCTGAATTTGAGGACAGGGAGCATTTGGCTACTGAAAAAGAGAGATCAGTTATGGCTTGTTGACCCTTGGAGGGGGTCCATTAGGATCAAAATTGGATGATGTCTATGTGACAGAAGAGATGTCCAGATCTTTTGTAACCAGACTTTGTCATCTGCATCAAGCTGAAGCCATTGGCTTATCTCTGCATCTTTGCCAAGTCTGTCCTGTCCCAGACCCTAGTATAAATTTGTGACCTCAACCTGAAAGTCTAGTCAATTATCCCAGTATAATTTTGAATCTGTAATTCTCAACCTCAAAAACTACCTTGTCTGAAATAGTGAGCTAGATCCTGATTTTAATACTTATGAGGAAAGAGACTTCAATGTATTCACACTATATAAAGTACTGAAAGATTGTGTCACTCACTGTTCCAACAGCTACAATCATAATTGCTCAAATCTATCAAATTGTTGTTTGATAGATAAGAGTAACTCATAAGCAATGATAAAACCATATCTAAAATCATTTTAAAAATAAAAGAGGACATTTGTTTTGTTCTTGGCTGCCTTCTTGGTTGTGTTCATCTGGCATCTCTGTTACTGTACTATAGGAAACTATGCAGCTATAAAAGAAGGATTTTTTTTTGGTCATTTTTAACATTGTGGTTGCTTATAGGCCATACTGAGTGAAATAAGGCAGGTGCAAATAAAGACAAATATTACATGGTCTCATTTATATTATAAAATCTAAAATTGTCTAATACAAGTAAAGACTAGAATGGTGGTGGCCAGAAGCTTGGATGGCTACTCAGAGATGATGAGATGATGATGCTGGAAGGAGGATTTTAAAACAACTATTAATACATAGCATCCTGCATGGAGCAGTTGGGAGAGATCATGCCTCAGACAGAAGTCAAGGAGAAAAGAGTAAAGATGAACTGGGTCACAATGGAAAGACAGATGTCGGAGTATCTTGCCAGTCCTAGTACACAGAATTTATAAAATCAAATAATATTCCTGGCTTAGGCAGAAGAGCTGGCTATAAAGTAGCTCAATAAAATATGTCCATGAGTGTCCTACATTGTATTAACTTACATCTTTTCCTATTAAAATATTTAGAAATTCCACCAGTTTGTGTGCTGTGTGTAATTTTCTGACCTTCCTGTCCTTGTGCAGTTTTCTTCATTGATTATGTGGTTTTCTCTATTGTATTCAAGGAAGTGAAATGTTTAATGCTGTTGATTAATATTATAAACAAATACAATATATGTAGAAATGCACCAGCAAATGGCTCCTGAATATATTTCTAAGTGAACAATATGCTTGTTCTATTATGGAATTTTACTTTTATAAACAGAAGGCTCCCTGGGCAATAGACAGCTGTTTCTATAGGATGGTAATTAATGTTTTTTTCCCCATTAAAACAGATNTCTTTGCATATTTGGAAAACAAAGATTAGTACAAGAAGTCACCTTACTTTCTAANTTTAAACTAGCCTTGAAAAAACATATTATATGTATGTTAGACAATTTACAAGATTCAAAAAGAACATGTAGAAAGATGTCTGACTTTAATAAAGTGGATTTCCACTTTATCTTCCATCAGAATCATATGGAAGACTGTTAAAATACAGTTTCTAATTTAATATAGTATGCCCCCTAGGCTCATGTGTTTGACTGCGTGGTACCCAGCTGATGATGCTGTTTTGGGACANTGTAGAACCTTCAGGAGGTGGATCCTTACTGGAGGAAGCATATCATTGGGGTTGGGCTTCAGATATTACATCCAGGCTTACTATTAGCTCTCTACTTCCTCATTGTGGCAANAACACAACCAGCTATCTCAAGAGCCTGCTGCCATGCCTTCCCTGTTGTGGAGGACAGCCTGAACCCCTTTTTATCATAAGCCCAAATGAGCCCATCCCTCCTTAAGTTGCTCATGTCAGGTGTTTGGCTGTAGTAACAGGAAAGGTAATACAGCAGGTGATTCTAACATTATGGAGGTAGGGCTTACATTTCAAGAAGATTCTCTGAAGTAATAATTCTACCTTTTAAATAAGAATTCCATTTTGTTTGTTCAAATAAATGTCTTTAGAAGTATGGCATCTATAAGGCTGGGGAGATAACTTGTTTGGCAAAGTGCCTGTCATGCAAGCATGAGGACCAGAGTCCTGTCTCCAGAATCATGTAAAAAAAAGAAAAAAAAAAAAAAAAGCCTGGTTTGATGACATGTATTTGTAATTCCAGCACTAGGGAGGGAGGCAGATCCTTCAGAGTCATTGACTAGCCAATCTCACTTCATCAGTGAGTTCCAGACAAGGTGACCATATTTCAAAAATTTAGATGGCATCTGAGTAAAGACACAGGTATTAACTTCTGATTTCCACATGTATACACTTCTGTGAGTGCATAACCACACATACAAGTACACCCATATCAACAGGAGTATGCACACACACAAATACAAAAGAAGAAATCAAACAAAAAGTAATAAATAAACTAACTAACTAATTAATTAAACAACTCTGTATAGTACTTCCAGTGATGTCTTCATGCCAAAAATCTCTTATTTCACAATTCCTAAATGCTGAAAGATCAGACAAAGGAACAAGCCACAGTCACTTCTTACCTCACCAACTCCTCCACCAATCCTCAGATTGAATGTCTCTGAGTCCTCAGGTGAAAGGGGCTCCAGATATTGGTGTTCCCCGTACAATGCGAGGCAGGATCTGCCGGTATCTATCACCACCGGCACTCTGGGCATAGGCAGAACTGGTCCAGCTGGTCTCTCCTTGGGGCTGAGCAGGATGNTGAATGTCGCNGCCCAGCCCCCAATCCCCCGGGGTTAAACACACTGGACCAGGAGTCTGTCGAAGCAGGAACTCTTTTTTATTAAATCAGGCATTGCTTATAAAGGGTAGGGTGAAGGGGAAGGAGTCTTGGGGTGACATGGGATGGGGTAAGGATAGAGGGCCAATGAGATTTCTCCACAATAGCNGTAGCTAGGTAGGGGTGGTCTTGGTGGTCAGATTGTGCTGAGTCACTCCTAGATGGGAGTCGTGGTCCAGAGACAGGTCACCAAACTCGAGTCAGGCTCAGGAAGTTACACTGGGCCTCACGCCTGGGACTTATGAGGCCCAACAAGGATCCATTAGTTTTCTTTATAAATTGAATTCTCTTGCTTTTGGGATATTTGTTATTAATCTCTGCCAAGGTTCACTTTCTGCCCATAATTTATCAACTTCATCATTAGTAAAAGGTACTATAATTTCTGCTAGGTCTATTCCTGCTAATTGACGAAGTCTCAATTTTCCTTTTAGAATCAACTTTTCCACATAAGTTTTTAATTTTTTACTCTGTTTATGTGGTGAAAAGATCCATTCTAAGGTAATATGTTCCCTCTGGATTAATATCCTGTAGGAGAATGCTTAGAAGGTAAAATAACCAAATGCCATCAAGCTTTGGATCCAAATGATCCACATGCGCATCCTGTATTTTCTTTTCCACCAAAGCCAATCTCTCTTAGCTTCAGCTGATAATTCTCTTGGACTATTTAAGTCCTTGTCACCATTTAAGGTTTTGAACAAATTACTCAGTTCGTGATTTTTTTGCCCCAATAGTAGTGCATAGATTGGAAATGTCTCCTAGCAATCTTTGAAAGTCATTAAGAATCTGCAATTGAGCTCTCCTAATTTGTATCTTTTGGGGTCTAATTTTTTTGTAGACCTATTTTATATCCTAAACAATTAATAGAATCTCCTCTTTATAATTTTTCAGGAACAAGTTGTAATCCCCAACAAGGCAAATTTTTCTTTGNTTCTTCAAACATTCTTTCTAAAGTATCTACATTTTAATCAGTTAGTAGATGTTGTCCATGTAATGGTAAACTATAGACTGAGGAAATTGCTTATATATTACTTCCAATGGCTGTCGTACAAAATATTGGCACAGGATTGGGCTATTTAACATTCACTGTGGGAGAACTCTCCATTGATATCTCTTAACCGGCTGAGAATTGTTATAAGTAGGTACTGTGAAGGCAAATCTTTCTCTGTCTTTTTCTTGTAAGNGTATTGAGAAGAAACAGTTTTTTAAATCAATAACTATAAGAGGCCATCCTTTAGGTAACAGAGAAGCAAAGGAATTCCAGATTGTAGAGAGCCCAATTGGCTAAATTACCTTGTTAACAATTCTTAGATCTGTTACCATTCTCCATTTACTGCATTTCTTTTTTAATAACAAATACAGGAGAATTCCAAGGACTGGTTGATTCTTCAATATGCTGAGCACTTAAATACTCTTGTACCAGCTGTTCTAAGGCGTTCAGTTTCTCTGTTGTTAAAGGCCATAGCTGAACCCATACAGGCTTGTCTGTTAACCATTTTAAAGGTAGGGCTGTTGGTGTCTTTGAAAGATCAGCAGCTATTGTGCCTTGTTCTTGCACAACCTGAATGGTCAGTGACTGTTCTTTATAATACCTTCTAATATTTTCCCCAGAAACATATGTTAGTTTATTTCAAACTAACATATGTTAGTTTGTTTCTGAGCTTGAAGGAATGTTAATATGGGTATTCCATTCCATTCCAAATCACATCCCCATAAATTCATGGTTATAATAGCCACATATGGCTTTAATTTTCCTCTCTGTCCTTCTGGCCCTATACATTCAACCTATCTTGTGCTCTGTTTCACTTGATGTTCCAATCCCTAAAAGCTGAACATTTCCCTCTTGAAGAGGCCAATTTTGATGCCAAGATTCTGATGTAATTACTGTTACTTCCACACCTATGTCTACAAGACCTTCAGTGACAATGGCATTTATTCATATTTTTTATTTTGGTCTTTGTTCATTTATAGAAGTTTGCCAACAAATTTGCTTTATTGTTTCTTCCAAAATTTTGTTCTCTCTTCTATAGCTGTTCTATCATCCAGAGCAGTATCATTTTTCACAATAGGCATTAGGTTCTTTAATTGTTCTGGGANGGAGTCTCTTCCATAATGATAGGAAAGGACTGAATGGAATTTGACATGGGGGGGTCTGTGAGAGACCCCTCAGGGCATTTCCCAATGGCAAAGGCAAAGGATTACCTTGTCTGTCCCTGTTGACTTACATTCATTATTCCAATATCTGCCTTTGCCACACCTTCTGCATAATCAGAAGGGAAGGGAGTTCTGTTGGAATTATTCCTTGAAAAATCATTGTTTCTAGAAATGCCCTGTTTACACTCCCTTTTTAGGTGACTTTATTTACCACAATTGAAGCATTTGGAATTTTTATTTTTCTTCAAACCTCTGGAAATCACCTCTCCTATCCAAGAATGATCTCATGATCATGAGATTTAATACTGTTTGTATCTGGTATCCATTCCTCCAAGGGTGTTAATCTTGCCTTTAATGGCCTAATTACCCTTTCTCATTGTGCATTAGCATTTTCAAAAGCCAGAGATTCAATTTTTATTTGTCTAGAAGGTTTCTTTTGGGCCCTGTATACCTTTAGTAAATGAATCAATTTTCTTTCCTACTTCTTCAATTCTGTCCTAAGCATTCAAGGCTGCTATGTGCCATAAAGCCAGGGTGTGGTCATCATATAAAGATTGTCTTCATATATCAGCATAATCGCTCTCTCCAAGAAGTTATTTTTGGCAAATTTCTGTACTTCTAGCCCTACTTCATTGTTCGGTGGTCTTAGCCTCATCATTCTACCAGGTCCTCCATTGTAATTGGGGACCAACCTCTATGACTGCTGAAACCAAATCTCTCTAGTCTTGAGGGATAATTCTATTTGAGGAATATCTTGAGGGATAACTCAAGTTGACCACGAGTTTAACATCTGCTTTACAAATGGTGAGTGCATGCTATATGAGACTATTGCTTCTTTGAATTTCCTCAAATCTAACATTTGCACAGGAGTCCGGTTCAGCTCTTACACACTCTTGGGGATATCTATCATTTGGCAGTTCCTATAAGATTACTGGATAAATTAAGGTTGGCTGTTTGAAAGCCTTAGGCTGTTTCTCTGTAATCTTATAATACAGTGCTGAAATTGGTTCTTTCTTAAATTCTTCTGTCTGGGTCTGAATAACTCTACGATCTGTTTTAATAAGTTTTTCTAAGACTTGTATCTTGGCACTCATATCAACCAACTTGGCACTCATGTAAACCAACTTTCTTAGGGATAAAATAAGAATGACCAAACCGATAATGTTTATAATTGACATTATGTCAATCCCATCTAAGTTATTTATCCTCTCCTTTAATTGTTACATTTTCAGACTGTCTAGTTTATTATCAAATGAGACCAAACTCCTTCTATTGTAATAGTGTTTACCATTTTTTTAAAATGTGGGAAAAAAGTCTCTTTTAACTAATTTCTCCCTTTAAGAAATCCCAATTGACTCACCAAATCTGGTGACAATGATGATTCANATGATGGTGTGGCAGCAGCCTGAGGAGGGGGCCCAGAGAAAGCTACAACCTGCCAGGAGAGGGGAAAAGCAAAGAGCCAGCAGTCTCATAGGGGAAACGTGTGAAAGCAGTTAATTCCTGTGGTTTTTTGAGCCCAAAAGCCTATGGAGTTTCCTGCAGATAGGCTGCAACAGAAACTTAGCCAGCAGGGTAGGGACTCTGGCCCAGGCAGGGTGGAGACTCTGGACGAGTGTAGCTCTGGCCTGAGCCAGTGGCTGCAAAGCCACAGATAAGAGGCTTTTTCATGAATTCATGCCCCAAAAGTTGGATACCAGATGTTGCACAAATCCTAAATGATCTTATAATAAAAACCCAGAGCCAGATATTGGGGTAAATGCTGAAAGATCAGAGAGACAAAAGAACAAGCCACAGCTACTTCTCACCACACCAACTCCTCAGCCTGAAAAAGTATTTGCCAGAGAGTGAATTCCTGTCTCCTCCTGCCTTAATCTCTGGAAAATTTCTCTGTCACAATGACTTTTAGAGCCCATTTCTGAACCATTACATTGTACATAATGAACAAGACCTGTCTAGCCTCAGGGTGAGATTCTATCTTAAAACAGTAATAGAAACCAAAACAAAAAGTGATAATGTAACTATGAGAATAGAAACTTGGGGAAAGTCAGATACTACTTGCTTAGTGTGGTGGTTTGAATGAAAATGAGCCCATAGGTTTGTTTCACAGTTAATGGGACTATTTGGGAAGGATTAGGAGAGGTAGTTTTGTTGGAGGACATATGTCACTGTGGGTAGACTTTGAGGTTTCAAAAGCCCACACTATTCCCAGTTAGCACTCTCTCTCCCTCCCTCCCCTTCTCTCTCCTCCTTCCCTGACATCTTTCTCCCCCTCTCTCTCTTTGCCTTGTAGCTATTGTCTCAACATGTAAGTTCTCAGCTACTGCTCTTGTCCATGCCTGCCCGCTGCCATTCTCCCTGCCATGATGGTTATGGACTCTAACCCTCTGAAATCCTTTCTTCTGTAAGTTTCCTTGTCAAGGTTTCTCCTCACAGCAACAGAAAAGTACCTGAGACAGTTACTTATCTTGAGTTACAGCTCAAGATAAGAAGCAACAGCCGAACTGGACATTATTGAAAGTGTCATTGAAATGAGCAGAGCTGGGGGAGAGTTCAGAATGATCAAAATAGTATTTTTAAGCACAGATAGGAATCATAAGATTCATAAGAGAGAGTTATTTTGTGAGATTAATTTATGCAAGTTCAGGGTTTACAGTCAACACAAGTGCAAGTGAGAATGAAAGTTTGCAGTGAAAGACAATTCTCCACTCACATCCCACCCACAAGACCAGTTGTTAGAAATTTGGTCAGGATCNCATTGCCACACATCATCACCATCCCTCAGGAAGGTTTTGGGAGCTATAAGAGCAAGACTATTTAAAACTTAAGATGGTCTTATTGAATAGTATTCTCTGTACATTTCCTTCAGGAGCTGCTCAGCACTGTCAAGCTCACATTATCTTTTGTCTTATTTTTATGCTCAGTGTTTTTAGTTGACCACTAAAAAATACTCTGCAAATTGGTGCTCATCTCATAGAGGACCTTGAATTCCAGATTATGGTATGTGGTGCTTTGGCTAGAGGTCAGGGAGGAGAAATATATCTCAACTCAAACAGCAGCTTGGAGATAAATGTTAGGAAGAAAAGTTTGGCAGCTGTCTCGATACAGGACATTTTAAGACAATTTTTTTTTTCCAAGACAGAGTTTCTCTGTGTAGCTTTTGTGCCTTTCCTGGAACTCACTCGGTAGCCCAGGCTGGCCTCGAACTCACAGAGTTCCACCTGTCTCTGCCTCCCAAGTGCTGGGATTAAAGGTGTGCGCCACCACTGCTGGCCTAAGACAAATCTTAAAGGGTCTTATTAATGAAAACCTCAGAGCCAGATATTGGGGTAAATTCTGAAAGATTAGAGAAACAGAACAAGCCACAGCTAACCTCACTTCTCCAACTTCTCAGCTGATCCTGTTTCCTCACACTGCAGGCTTCTGAGTCCTTACCTGAATGGATCTCAGTTGAACTGCTGCTAAAAGCCTGAAAGCTTAAAAAGCCCTAGTTCCTGGTCCTCGTGCCTTATGTACCTTTCTGCTTCCTGCCATCACTTCCTGGGTTGTGCCATCATGTCTGGCTCTGTTTCCAGTGTGGCCTTGAATTCAGAGATCCAGACAGATCTCTGCCTCCAGAATGCTAGGATTAAAGGCATGTGTGCCACCATTTTCTGGCCTCTATGTCTATCTAGCGGCTGTTCTGTTCTCTGAACCCAGGAAAGCTTTATTAGGGTGTACAATATATCAACCACAAGACATTAAATGGAAGAATCTGGTAGAGACAGGTGGAAACTTTGCTATAAACAGAGTGCAACAAAAGCACTGGACAAGATACTAAAAGGAGAAGTTTGTGTGTTAGAGACACTGAAATGAATTTCCAGAACTCAGGGAAATACTGGATATGAGCAAAAAGAGGAAATATGATGTCTCACTTTGTCTCATTTTAAGTCTAAGGGATATGGAAATAGCAGCATTCTTAACAAAGGTAAAGATGTCAAGCAGAGTATTCTTTGGAATTAGGAAGAAAGACCATTTGTGGTTTACACATTNTTGTGTGTTTCTGCAACTCAGATTTTTTCATAAATCTTCATAGGGGAATATATTAAATCATAGTAATTGTCATAACAGAATTGTAGCACCACCTCCCTGAAGTCTTCTTCAGATATTTCTAGGCATCCATAGGACCCTCAGATGGATTCAGGAATTGCATAGTCTGTGATTTTTGCACTCTTTTGCTGAGGCCTGATATGCATTTAAACAACTTCATATTACCTGGTCCACATCCCTAGACATGTTCTCCCAGGGTGCCTTATTCCCTGTCCAAGGTGCTCATCCACTCAATGACACCAACTTCTCATCTGCTTGTAACTTATTGGCATAGTTGGCCTATTTAATTAACGAATAATTAGTTAATGTTAAAATGATTTATTATTTAGTGCATTTTTAGCTTCTCAGCAGAATTGAATGGGAAATTGAATTTGATTTGCTTATATTTGAGGATTTTGGATGAATCAATCAGAGATATTCACTCATAATTCCTTGTAGTGTCTGGGTTTTATGGTAGGATCATCCTGGCCTCATAAAATGAGCTTAGAATTTTCCATCCCAATCAAACTTTTGAAGGCTTTGAAAGACAGGCTTTGGTACTTCTTTAGTTGGTAGAATTTACACACAAAGCTATCAGATCCATGAATTCTATTTCAATCTGTTCATGTTCTACTTCTTCATGTGTCAGTTTTGTTGGGTGCCATGTTTCTAGAAACTTACCAATTTTTAGACACAGTTTGGATTTTGTTTTTATTTTTTCTTTGATCAATTGGTTGCCTCGAAATATTTGTGAATTCATCTTCTTTCTTCAGTCTATTGACTTCTAATTTTACATAATGGTCATTAGAAAATATATTTTATATTGATTTCATAAAAATTATTAAACTTTGTTTTGTTCACTAATATATGATCTCTCTTGAAGAATGTGTGTAAGCAAGTTTTATAATAATAAATGAATATATATATTCCTATTATGGAAGGAATTGTCTGTATATGTCTGTGGGGCTAATTTTATTTCATTAGCTCATTTATTTTCTTTCTATATAATATTCCATTGCATAGACATACCACATATTGTGTATTTGCCTAAGGAACATCAATGTTGCTTCTAAGAGTTGGCAATTATCATTTAAGCTGCTGTAAACAAGTGTACAGATTTTATATGAACAAATATTTTCATCACTGTATAAATACTAACCAGTCAATTTGTTGCATTTCTGGTGACAATACATTTAGTTTTGGAATAAATATGTAAACTGCTTTCCAAAGTGGCTGTCACTTTATGCCAGGAATAGAAAAGAATTTCTATTAGTCCTCATTCTTTCCAGAACATGATATTATCAGTGCTTTAGATTTTTAACTCTTCCTATAGACCTGCTGTATTTGATTTGCAATTTTATAATGACACATACTGTTAGAATCTTGTCCTATAATGTTTTCTCACGAACACATCTTTTTTGATGGGTTTCTGCTTGGATATTTTTCCCATTTTATAACTGTCCTCTTTTCTCATTGTGTATTAAGAACTGTGTGTCTAGGTACAAGTCCTTTATCAGCCTATCCTAGGCATTTCACTAACATCTCTTCTAGTCTGTGGCTTAGGACATTTGGCTGTTTCTTCTTCTTCTTCTTCTTCTTCTTCTTCTTCTTCTTCTTCTTCTTCTTCTTCTTCTTCTTCTTCTTCTTCTTC
>LZPO01028452.1:9882-32275 GCA_001675575.1 Neotoma lepida | reverse complement strand
GGTTTTCATCGTGAAAACCAAAACAGCACAGTAGCTTGTGTGACTCAGAGAAAAAGTCACAGACAGCAAAAGTCTAGATGGGTCATGTTCACAGGCTATTCTTAGGCTGTCTANCTGGTCCCACCATCATGCTGTAAAACAGCACTAAGCAACAGAGTTAGGGTGTAAAGCAGCCTCCAGGGAGGCAGAGTGATGAAGTGTAAGGAGGTTTCCAAATCAAGCCCATGACAGAAACAATTACTGTCTTCAGGCTCTTTTGTGAGTTCCTTGAATTATCTAACGTTATTTATAAAACAGGATGAAAATATTTACCCTGTGTGTTTGCTTTGGAGCTTAATTCAACCAATGTTTACAAAATACCTTGCACATAGTAGATGATAAAAATGAAGGTCTCCTGGCTTCCTGCTGTGTAAATTAATTCATATCGATGAGAGCTCTCATTCAGCTACAGGATTAATGAATATCTTTATGCTGAAGGGTTTATTTCTTGTCCATTTCATCTCAAGGCCTGGAGTATGAAAGCATGGAGTTAATAACTATGCTATATTCTAAANATCCGATGTATTTNAATATTTTATACCATATCACACAATATTAAACACTTCACTTTTTATATTTCCCAAGTAATTATGTGGGATAATTATTATTTGCTTTCTTTAATAAATAATAACAGGTAGGCATAGTTTTGAAGGATGAAATAAGATCTCTTAGCTCCTGCCTGGAAATCCTGAGTCCTAGTATTTGTCGTGTGCATCTCTAATCATGCTGCTTCTTCAGATCATAGAGTTTTCTGAATTTCACTCTTAGGCCTGAAACAAGTCCTGATACAAAGGAATGAGTTGTCATTGCCTACAAAAGAATTGTTTTGTTCTCTGGAGCTTTATTTGTGGGGGAATTATTTGAGAGAATTTATAGCCTGTTGAACTTGGTGAAACTGAGTCACTCATTCATGGAATTTGTCCTCCTCCATTTCAGAGATGGACCAGCACAGTGTAAAAGATCTGGCATCCTGAGATCATTCAGCCCAAGGCTGTTTGGCTATCTTACTTTACTGATATTTCAGTATTTCTATGATATTTAATGTAGGTGGGTTTTTCATCAGGACAGTCAGTTAGCTCTGTCCCACCAGCTGGCTCCCAAATATAACCACAAAGAGACTTATTATTAATTATAAATATTTGATTGATAGCTTAGGCTTGTTACTAACTAGCTCTTATAACTTAAATTAGCCCATATTTCATATCTATACTCTGCCACGTGGTGATACCTTTTTTTTCAGCATGACATATTCATCTTGCTTCTCTTTGAGCCTTCTGGTGACTCTTGACTGCGTCCTTCTTCTTCCCTACTCTCTTTTTGTCTGCAATCCTGCCTAACCTCTGTCTGCTCAGCTATTGGCCAGTCATCTCTTTATTAACCAATGAGAGTAATATATNTTCACAGTGTGCAGAAATACTGTTCCACNGCAATTTAGGGCATTTATTTATTTTTTTCTTTGACTCCATGATACAACCTTCTCAGAAGCAATAATAACCTTTCTCAATTATAGNCTAGCCATACAACACATACTACTCCAGTCTCCATTTAGGCAGTTAACTGTCATCCCAATTTTGATATGATCAAAAAACAAAACAAAAACAAAAACACAACAACAACAAAAACCCCTTTTAATTTCTCTGTCACAAGCTCTCCCATATGCCCTCAGAGCATGAACTTCAGCCACCCTTGACTCCTCTTGCTTTGGAGAAACAGACACCCAGTCTGGTAGTCCTGGCTTGACATTGCTATACCCTGTCCTGCTCCTTCCCAATAAAGTCTTGCCTGGATTATTTTAGTACCCTCCAAGCATTCCTATGCCCTCCCTCTGATGCTGTTCTCTTGCTACCATCCCACAGATGATGNGGTTGATCCACTTTCAATGTTGNGTCTACATGTCAGCTTCTCTACTTTGTCTGACTTCAATGCTGCCCTGCCAGACTCCCTTTTTCTCTCCCATCCTCTTGGCTCTAACTACAATGGTCCCCCTTTAATGTCTTGAACCAATTCTCAAAACCTCAAGGCTTTTGATTATTCTTGTTCTTTGGAAACAGAATCCTCTCCTCTAGATAAGAAAATTGTTATTTCCACATCTTCTTTATGTCTCTGTTGAAATATCACTGTATCAGAGAGGCCTCTTGGGACCACTCATTATTAAATAGCTAACCCTATGCTCCTGTTCTTTGCCCACTCATGTTATGCTATTGCTTTCTCTTAGGATTGTTACTGCTTGATAAATACATTTTTCATTCTTTATTTTGCCATGCTATACTGTTAGGCATATTAGCTCACTAAGAAAAAGGGCTTTTGGTCAGTTTTGCTTACAATTAGAATNATGCTTGTCTTAAACTAGAAACTCAAAATTTTATTTGTTGAATGAACAAAGTGATGTTAATATTCATAATATAACTTGGCATTTTTATAGATTTGGTAGCAGTCCTTAAGTTTATAAATTTCAGTTATTTTTTCTTTGATTGCTTTTATGCCTCTGACCTTTGGATTTATCATAATTAACTATGGCGTTGATAATAAATATTGTCAATTTTGTGTCATAGCTTCCACAGAAACCCTTTGCTATACTGAATGGCTAATATTACAAATAAGTAATGTCTTGTAAAATATTATAAAATAAATCTATTTTAAACTTATTTTAATTGCATATAATTTTCATGCCATGCTAGATTTTGGTGCATTTATTTTATTTATTTTAAAATTTAATACTTACTGTATTTGGGAGCCTGAACTGAATAAAAAGCAAGCCTGTTCTAATGCTGTTAAAAGACTTTATCCATCANGAAGTAGAACAAGTAGGATTCCTTCTTCTGACTTAATTCCCATTGACCATCCTTTGTACTACGAAGATGAAGGTTGGCATTTTAGCTTGTCTTTCAGCCAAACTAAGACTGTCTTATTGAGTTTAAGAGCACACGCATTTGAAATTGAAAGTCCACCGACTGCAAGGAGAACCTGCCATGGCCACATTTTGCCTCCTTCCCTGTGGTGTGTGCTACAGCTGATCTCAGCTGAGCCCCTTGTGATACTTGTTACTGCTGCGGTGTCAATGAATTTAGAGTGCTAATCAATTAGCAGTAAATAGGTTTCTTTGTCAATTTGGAAGCATCCCAGTGAAGGTAAAAAGAGAGTGGGATAGAGTGATAAATAATTTATACTTGGAAGGAATGCCTAATTCTGTCTACCCACTTGTAGGTTCTAAGTTTTTATGTATTGTTAAAGGGGAAACATGAGACCAACAACCAGAAATAACACAAGCTACAAGTTAAAACTGTTAAAGAAAGAGATATGCAGATTTAACAATGTGTTAGCTTCCCTCCTTCTCCCTGGATTTCATATACATGCTGCAATTACTAAACTCCACTTGTCTCTGGCTCTCCTGGGCAGTGCTGGCATTTATCTTTTGCTGTTATGCCTAGTCTCTTGCCTTGTTTAAAATTATTCTCATGTATACCCTTGATGCTGTCTTTATTCTTCTTCGGTAACTACGTGCATCTCAGGATCTCACCTGGTCTAGATTTTTCCTTNTTTACTACATTAATATCTCAGAGACAGTGATTNGGATAATCAGAGCTTTGAGTGTGGATGTTCTATAGAGACTCTTGCTCAACATGGCTACCATTCTTCTTTTATTTCCTGTCTAGTTTGTCCAGTTCTGCTGAGGCACATATAATAAAGACTTGTCTTTCCAGGCCCAGTCCTTGAGACAACGGAACTCAGGTAGTACTTCTAGATCTGCTTCCNCATCTAGAGATAGTGGACTCATAATATAGTCTTTCCATTGTCAGTAGGCACCAATGGANTCAGTTTGCTCACCAAGAATCTCAGCTTCTTGATCTTCTTGTAATCTTTAACTCCACCTCCTACATTAGGGGATTATCTTACCCACAGCCTCTTGACTAGATCTCTGGTCCCCTCTTACATTTTCCCAACCCTCTAACCTGTCTTGAATTATAATTTCGATTTTTAAAATTTTTTCTTTCCATTGTTGTACATAGATTTTTCTTATTTAGAGCACTCATAGGTGCCTACTGAGATTTGCTTCCAACTTCATATGCTGGAAAGTTGATCTGCAACATAGTCTCTAGAACTATGAGAAGATAATTGCTATTGCCTCAGTGCCTTTGTCTACTGTGTTTGTTATAGCAGCCAGAGCTGACTGAGGCGATATCTTTCTTGCTACCAGAAGAGTGAGTCTCACTTGGCATCATTTTGCCCCACCTGATACTGTCTAGAGATAGTTTTGATGATCACACTATGGGAAATGCTGCTGAGGTCTTACAGGTGAGNGCCAGAGTCCCTGATAAAGTTCTAATATTCCATCTCACAACCTCCTTCTGTCCCTCCCCGACAGAAAACTTACTGGTTCAAAATATCTGAAGTGGTGTGGTTGTAGAACCTGAGGAAACAAGAAAAGTGGTCTTATGGGAGTTTATAAAGAGATATGANAGTATGTTGTTAAATGGGAAATGATTTAAGAGGCATAGTAAGNAGGTAATTACTAATAGGTATATAGTTTTGAATTTTTGGTGATATTTTTATGGTTTTGAAAATGTAATTNATAATTTTTCCTTCCTAAGTAAAATTCAATTTTTATACACAATTTTATATTCTTTGTTTTGAAAGATACTTCTCAAAATTGTATTTGCATCATTTCATTGGTTCTGAATTGATTATCATTGTTTAGAAATATAACTAAAACATACATAATTCTAATAAATTTGGGCCTCACTATGATTTATGGGGCTCAAGAGCATAGATTTCTTTTCTGAGATATAGTTATATAATCTAAACATGCCTAACAAACTTTAATTAAATTGAACATTTTTATAAGTGGACCACAATTTATTATTATATATGTAGGTAGGAGATTTGCCCTTTGTGGAAAAATTTCCTAAGCTGTTAAATAATAAAGCATTCATGGCATGGATCCAAGGGTTTTGCTTTAGCAGTTCACATAGGTGTCATCCGTAACTTAGCTGCAATTTAATCTTACCATGATAAATTGATTGACATATTATGCAAATTTTACCTTGAAATTTCTCAAATATTGGCCATCATACCATCTTCTTATTTAGGGTCTTTGCTCTCCTTCTATCTGGATTGTTGATTCCTGCTTCCTAGTTTATTCAGCTACCAGAGCATGGTCTATATGGATCCTTCAATTGTCTCTTGTACCATGTCAGTGCATGTTTAGGTCATTACATGGTTTTGTCATTTCCATTTGTCAAAACTTGTTCTTTAGAAGAAATCTCTGGTAGAGATTGTATGTGTAACTTGGATACAACTGAATTAGAAGAGCCCAGAGCCTCTCCCCCTTAGGTAGGTCCTTATTCCGTGCTTTTTTTCTGCATTCCTAGAACCGCATCTTCCTGTGACTAAGACATCTGAAGCAATTTATACTTCTGAGGGCCTCAGCATGAATTGAATGGTCCATCCACAGATATCTAATTATGCTAAGATANCAGGTGAAAAGTGGGATTGTTCCAGGCATAAGCTATGGGAACCCAGTCATATGCACAGCCCATCTGCCAATCAACCCAGTCACACTGGTTTCAATAGACCTTACAGCTAGGGCCTCCTTGGCTACATGGGAATTGGAGCTACAGCAACCAGTGGTCTGTGGAATATCTGAAGAGATTTGCTAGTTTTTCCTGACATCACCCCTTACCATGCTTTGGGACTCTGAGCCAGTGTTTAGGTGTGTAATAATTTATGTTGATGTAGGAACTGTGTTTTTATGTATACTGTCTCATGTATCCAAAGGGCTTCCAGATCTTATGTCAAGAGTGGTAACCCCTTGGGAAGCAATTCTTGCACTCTTTAGGTGGAGTTATGTGTAAGTATCTTAAGAGAATTCATTGCATATGNTGGTTGAACTTACATCAAAAAGTGATTATCACACTATTTGGTCATACATGATACTCATTGACTTATGAGATTTTAGATGGATGGGACCATGTCTTATTGATTTGAAATACAGCATGATACCTGGCATATCATTGTTTCCCAATAAGTGGTTAATAAATAAGTGATTTTTTAGATGAATAAATAAAATAATACCCATTTCCTCTCCTGATTCTGCTGAATCCCTTTTTAACACTGCAGATTCAACCTCACGTGATCTGATAATTTGTTTTTATCTTACATTGCATTAGTGTGTAATTCATAAAATTAGCCAGAGGGTTTTGTGGGCATGAGAGCTCTGAATGTNGGATGCAGATGTAATGATGTCTCATTTTTCCCTTTTGGATCTGGGAAGGACCTTCCACACCCTTTGCACCTACTTTCTCCTTTTTACAGACAAGACACTGAGGCCCAGACAAGGCAGCAGAAGCAGAAGAAGGTTAATCTCTTGTCCTGTAGTTGCCACAGACATCTGTGTCTCTGACATGTTTCCAAACATCCTCTCAAGATTAATATCTGGTTTAAGTGTTAGAGCTAGGCACAGAATAAGATAACCTCATTATAGTCATAAGGTTCTTTTCTGTGTTGTTTTCTCTCGGAATGAGACACCGAGTTGAAGTCTTGCTTAGAAGTGTGTAGTACAACCGAACTGATAGGCATTTTGGTGAGTGAAACAACAACAACAGCAGCAGCAACAGCCACAACAGCAAATTCCAAAAAGGGAGCTGGAGAATAAAGAGTCAAAAGAGTTGTGAAAACATTATCACTAGTGGCAGGCAAGAGGAACACCNGTGACTAAAGCAATGCTCTTTGTGAACAAAAGAAATACAGTGATTTATTTCAAGGAACCCTTGCTTACTCTGTNGTTAGTTGGTTTTTGGTCTTTTCTTGCTCCTTCGTCTCTAGTTCCTTCTCTCTTTGCTGATGTCTTCCAAAAAACCCAGCGTCCTTCTCTCAGCCCCCACTGAAAAAACCCTTGTCATATAAAAAAGATCTCAGCCAGTTGTGATGGCACATACTTTAATCCCAGGGCTCTGAGGATTAATCCCAGGGAGGCAGAGGCAAGCAGATCTCTGAGCTTGAAGCCAGTCTGCTCTACTCAGCAATGCCAGGCCCACCAATGATGCATATTCAAAGAAGCTAAATAAAGGCCAGACATGCTAGTGTAAGCCTTTACTCCCAGAGCTTGGGAGTCAGAAGCAGGATGATCTGTCTGTGAGTTCAAGGCCAGTCTAGTCTACATAGCAAGTTCCAAGACAGACAGGGATACATAGAAAGAATGTCAAAACAAACAAACAAACAAACAAACAAACAAATCAAAACTAGGCCTTTTCTCATTACATCAAAATATTAAAATTCTTTATTACTTAACTGTCAAGAGTCTTTAAAATTTCAATGTCTTCAATAGTTGCAACCTTTTATGGTACTGATAAAGATTCAAAAATGATTCTTCTGAACCACTAATATTAAATGCAAAATATTGTATGCATCTTATATTAACAGAAGTATTCAAAGTATATACTTTGCAAATATTTTCTTTTATGGCTAACAGAAGAGACTAGTTTTATGAGGTCAGAACTTTTCAGAACATGCTGTTATGTAAACAAGTAAAGAATAACAAATTGAAGGAAAAAACAAAACCTTGCTACACATGGTTCCTCTCTACCGCTTTCTGTCAGCTACACACAGGTTCATTTTATTTAATCAAATACATCTTTGAATTGTTAACAAAAGCAGTAGAAAAAAATGCAACACACTTTAAGATAATATTNCCCAACACTACTCATTTTGGAAAACACATGTCACATTCTGAGTATGCTCAGTTTAAGAAAGAGAGAAGACACAAGTACTTGTGGGCAGCTTTATTATTATGATTTGTGAAGTTTACTACAGGCTCAAGAGTTGGAAAGACTCCATGACCTTGGCTGACTCCTCATGAGTTTCTCCACAGAGGATTAGNTAAAACAAAAGGAACATCTCTGAAAGTGTATTAATTGTCTCAAAAGTGTAGTGGCTTTCCCCTAAGGTGCCTGCCTTGCCTTAATGGTTAACGGGAGCAGCCTTGGGATGGACATCAGAAGCAGAAGAAAGCAGGACTGGGCAGGGGAGTCCCAATGGATACCTCAGAAGTTCCAAGAGGGATCCCCAGAGCCTGAGTTCGACAGGACTTACTACTTCTTGAAATGCTGTCCTCCTTAGAAAATGTGAGACCTGGTGAGACTATTTGAGATAGTTGCTGAAGAACCTTGTGTTGAAGGCTGTCTGCTAACAGTACTCTTAGCATCTGGGCAAGACAGTGCTGCTCGCAAGCTTTCACTAGTCTCTATTTTAGTATGGCTGTGAATGAAGGGGCTTATTTGAATCACAGGCCTTCAGCAGGTAGGACAGTGGCTTTGAAGCCAGCAGTTGGGGCTCAGCTCCAGTTCAACCCTACCCAGAGAGGTTGAGGAGCAAATGTAGACCAGAGACCTTTAAGATTCTTTCTGTGACCTTCCAGAGACTTNCCGGCCATGAAATGTGACCTTACATTTTTTTGGAGGATGAGGGGAAAGATGAGGGCAAGTCCTTGCTCCTTTGTTGAGAATTTTCGCAAGTTCCTTATCATTTATTGAGATAGCTATTTTGTTAACTATATTTTTCAATTACTTCCTTGATCTCTCAATGTATTTCTTTACATAAAACAAGATTTTACTGCATTATAAAATGAAATCTTATGACTTGTGAGAATTTGTGAAATACAATACCATAATTTCATAGACTTTCTTACACTTTTCAAGTCTACCTATTCCTTTCTCTGTCTCTCTCTCTCTTATATATATGAAACAATTCTAAATTTCTATTGGATTTTAAATTTTCTTGGTTATTAACATTCTTTAAAAAACTATTCTGTATACTTGGTATATTTTTGAAAAGTAATTTATTAACTTTTATTTCTTTCCATGTACTTCTGGGTCAATTTTGTTAATTACATTTCCTTAGGGGGAAAAACATATATTTCATTGATAGTTTCAAAGTCTTAACCTATACTCCTATGTGGTAGTTCAATGGCCTCTGTACTTTGATATTTCTTTCTAAATTGTAAACGTTTGTGCTAGGATTTTAGTTCAAATTATTCTTTAATAAAGAATAGTTATTTTAATTTATTACCTTACTTGAACTGATTAATTCTACTTTAAATTTTTAATCTTAAATTATCAAGATCTGCTCTGAAACAAAGAAACAGTTTCTTTCTTCTAATTTTCCTAAATTGCCCTTTTGTGTTTTAATTCCTAATTTATGGAATGAAATACTTATTTAGCATTCCCCCTTCTCTTTATTTCTTTACCCCTCCCNACTCTCTTTTCAAATGATTCAAAAGCAAAGTGTTTTAAAAGTTAAGCAGAACACTTTTGAACAACTTTGGTCATTTTCCCATATCTTTGAGAAACTATCTATAATTATTATTTTTAAAATGCAAGTTATTTTGAGATGAATAAATCTTTCAAACACTTAGAATATTGGTTTAACTTTTGACATTAACTCATAATTTTACCATTTGTTTCAAAGAAACCATGGAAATGTACCCTGGAACTTCTGTAGTGTTTTAAATTTATTTCTGCTTTTTAAAAAGTTCCAAAAATGTTAAGAAAAGCATATTTCTACTTTCCTTATGTAACTCAGTGTAATTATTTCAAATATATCTTATTAAGTAGTTAGATATTTTACTTTATTTTAAATCTAATTTACTTATCCAAACTATGAGCTTGGATCAATAGTAATCTCCTTTGCCCTCACTGTATTCTTGTTTCATATAGTATATTATATAGGGTTTTATGACTTTAGTATCATTACTATGGGT
This sequence comes from Neotoma lepida, assembly GCA_001675575.1. Lineage (NCBI taxonomy): Eukaryota > Metazoa > Chordata > Mammalia > Rodentia > Cricetidae > Neotoma > Neotoma lepida. Next base: position 22,482 of record LZPO01028452.1, on the reverse strand, counting down.
TGTATCTTGAAATAAGAATAAAATTACACTTTTTTGTTGTTGTTGATTGTTGTGTTTTGCTAAAAACAAGCCTTATCCGTCACTTGCAGTTTGGGTATGAATAGTGCATATTTGTCCAAGCATTTACTTTTAATAGGGAGACCTATTGCTGTGAGATTTTTTTCCTATAGCCAAATTGAAGAATTATCTTCTAGCAGAGTGTTTATTATTGTACCATTTTTCCCATATCACTTTCTCATTTTGTTAGGAGATTTCTGTATTTCATTGTTNGAATGTTTTGCTTATTTGAAAATTTCAATTGCTTTTTATTTTATTTTATACTTTGAGACATAATCCCTCTATGTAGTTCTAGCTGTCCTGGAACTCACTATGATACTAGGCTGGCCTCAAACTCACAGAGATCCACCTGCCTCTACCTCCCAAATGCTAGTATTAAAGTCATGTGCCTGATAGAGGGAGACATCATGGGTATAGGGAAAAACTGGGTACTAGGGAAGTTCCCAAGAATCCACAAGGATGACCCCAGCTTAGACTACTAGCAATGGTGGAGAGAGTGCCTGAACTGGCTTACCCCAGTAATCAGATAGGTGAATACCCTGTCATTATAGAGCATTTCTCCAGTAACTGATGGAAACAGATGCAGAGATCCACAACCAAACACCAGACCAAGCTCCATGAGTCCAGTCAAATAGAGAAAAGATGGATTATATGAGCAAGGGCATCAAGATCATGATGGGGAAACCTACAGAGAAAACCAAACCAAACTAGTGGGAACTCATGAAATTTAGATCAACAGCTGTGGCCTACATGGGACTGGACTAGGCCCTTTGCATAATGAGACAGTTGTGTAGTTTAATCTGCTTAAGGGGTCCCCTGGCAGTAGGATCAGAATCCATCGCTGGTGCATGAGAAGGCCTTTTGGAGCCCAATTCTATGACGGGAAATTTTGCACAGCCTTGAGGCAGGAGGAGGAGCTTGGAACTGCCCCTACTAAATGTACCTCCCCATGGGAGGCCTTACTTCTTGTAGGAGGGAATTGGGGGATGGGTTGGGAAGGGGTCTGGAGCGCCTGGAGGAGGGAAGAGGATGATCTTTGATTGATATGTAAAATGAATAAAATTTTTTTTCTTAATAAAAAAATAAAAAATAAANAAATAAAGTCATGTGCCACCATGCTTTTATTTTTCAATTGCCTTTTAATTATAGGACATGTATTTATTTTAGTTTTAATACATAATAGCATGAAAGGAAAATAATACCTGAAAACAACACTTTAAAAGATGACTTTTTTTTTTTAAAGAATATTTTGTCCTTGCCACTGACTCCTTGACTGCATTCCACTTGATATTATGGTTTTCTCAGATGAGAATTTGAACTGAAAGGTTGTGATTAAATTAATTATATTTCAACATCAAGTACTTCTTTAAAACATTTTTTTAAACCGGGCAGTGGTGGCGCACACCTTTAATCCCAGCACTCGGGAGGCAGANGCAGGCAGATCTCTGGGAGTTCGAGGCCAGCCCGGGCTACCAAGTGAGTTCCAGGAAAGGCGCAAAGCTACACAGAGAGACTCTGTCTCAAAAAACAAAAACAAAAACAAAAATAACCAAAAAACCCACATTTTTTTATACTTACTTTTATTTTACAAATAGATTCAGTTGGGATCAATTTGTATTTTCTGTCCTTCCTTTTTTCTTTTTCTTTCTTTCTTTCTTTTTTTGTTGCTGTAATCTGACCATTTCTTGGTTCTTTTCAAATTAGATCTCTCAAAGAATTAACATTTCCAGGGAAAACACTGGGAGATAGCTTTTTTACTTTGTTGTTGTTGTTACCAAAATTAATTTTCTTTCATCTCATTTTTTTTTTTTGAGACAGGATTCTTTGTGTACTTTGGCTGTCCTAGAACTAGCTCTATAGCTGTCTCTTATACACATCTAGATGTGTATAAGAGACAGGTCCTAGAACTAGCTCTATAGACCAGCCTGGCCTTGAACTCACAGAGATCCACCTGCCTCTGCCTCCCAAGTGCTGGGATTAAAGATGTGTGCTACTACTGCCCAGCTTCATACCATTCCTTATATCATAACTTGACTAAAAAAGGCTTTCACGGTAACTTTTCCTTTTTAAAAACTTTTTAATATTTTTATTTCATTCATATTATTTTCTAGTGGTTTTTAATACCATAGTCAACATTATATTTTATTTTCTAAAAGTAAGGATCCTGCATATCCTGGCCTGGTCTCAGCTAATACATAAGTTGTTCATTTTCTTTTTCACCTTTTTTTTTTTTTAATTTCAAAACTTGACCAAAACGTGATAAGAAAATAGTAAGGCTAAAGACCTTCGTTGGAAAGTCTCCTTCATTTCCTTGGATAACTCAAGAGAAAATAAGGAATGTTTTCGATCTACTGGGAAAACACAAGAAGGCTTTACCCTGTTATGAATTCTTTATTCTTTTATACTGCTCATTATTTATTACATATTACTTGTTCCGTTCTTTTCTACCAAGAAATCATTTATCAATTACTGATATGTGACTTTACCTTCTTTCTTTCATTTGAATCATCTTTAATTGAAGACANTTTTCCCTTTTTGTCCTTTTGTACTCTTGAATTGTTTCTTAAGTTTCTTGTGTGAAGGATTGTGTAGAAAATCATGCTCATTTTTTCACCTGAGATTGCTAGGACCTCCATATGGATATATTGAATGAATGANTTAATCATATTGTGACTTTATGTTATTATATTTTTCTTTCTTGTTTGTCTGATCTAGATAGTTCCCTTCCAAGTTATTGCCTACTATTATATTATTTTGCAACATCTATGCTTTCTTGAATTTCACAAGGAATAAAAATCTATTTCAAACAATAAAGAACTTACTATTTTATCATTTTATGTAATAAATTTTTCTTAAAATATATTTTATTTTTCATTTTAGTACTTCGTTTCTTGCTTTTAAATTGTGATCATATGTTCTAGTCTTATCTATCTATCTATCTATCTATCTATCTATCTATCTATCTACCTATCTATCTATCATCTATTTTAATTTTGTTTTCTTAACTCTTGAATGAGCAGAATGTGTCCCAATAAGATGTTTACCTGTAAACAGAATTGGTATTTTCCCTGGATTATCCCCTCTTTCTGTTTGATGGATTTGGAGAATCCTCAGATTTTAAACTGGAAGCAAGTGTTAATGGTGGTTGGAGTCTCTGAAATTCCTTGTTTTTTGACATCCTTAATGTAATGTGGTTCATCTGGATTTCGAGGGTCTATTTCCTCATCCAATAGCATGGCTTTGCTGTGAGTTGGGAAATAAATTTCTTAGTAATTGAAGCAGACCAAAGTTGTACCCAGGCCAAAAGCAGTGAATAAATCATCCACAACCTTCCTGCTGCTCTAGGATATCTCAAACCTATTCCTTCTCTACAATTGCATGGATGTCCCCTGAGGTTGAGCATTACATTTCGATGAGTTATTCATCCTTATATTTACTCTGCAGAAGGTAGAGACATGTTATACTTATATGGACATTGGTCATAGGAGCATGAACAGTATGCTTTCCACACAACTCTGACTATAGTAGAAGGCAAACCACAAATCCATGCAAGAAATCTATGTCAGNAATGTCTCCAAGAGGTGGGGATAGAAAGCAGTTACTAGCTTAAGCACCAAAGCAGGAATCTGCCAACATTAGTCCTGTAGTTTCTAAATCAGAATGCTTTGAAAAAATCCAAGGGAAGGAATTTAAGGGACTAGAGCCATCAGCAATTATTCAAGCATCTTAGGAGTTTCCGAGTAATTTGCTGACTGATAGAGCCATATAGTGGTGTACCTTTGTCTCCAATGTAGCATTCTGCGTAAGATGTGTATTTAGATGCTGTTGCTGTCTTAGTCACTGCTCTGNTGCTGTGAAGTGACCCCATGACCAAGGCAGCTCTTATGAAAGAAAGTATTTAACTGGGGACTTGCTTACAGCTTCAGAGACTTAGTCCATTATCAACATGGCAGGAAGCATGGTGGCAGGCATGAGTGATGCTGAAGAAGTAGCTGAGAGTTACATCCTGATCTGCAAACAGAAGGGGGAGGGAGGTGGGAGAGGAGGCTTTTGAAAACTTAAAGCCCACTCACTCCCAGTTACACACTTCCTCCAAAAGGCCCACACCTCCTAATCTTTCTCAAAGAGTGCCATTCCCTGGTAACTAAGCATTTAAATATGTGAGCCTATGGGGGCCAGTCTTACTCAAACCACCACAATTACTCATTGAATAGTGGAGATAAAACTGCTTTAATTTTTCAAAATTTTTTTATTGTAAAATACAACAAGTAGGCCACAAAATAAAAATATTGAAACAACATTGTAGAGAATATATTCAATATATTCAATAGATATTCAAGAGTTTTGTCTAAATTAACATATCCTGTGCCAAGTACCTTTATTGCATGTATTCTTCTGCCCTCTACCATAGTGTAGTTGCATATCCCACTCTCTTCTGTGTGATTTCTGTCCTATAGGAAATATAAATATGGCCAAAGCAACATTGAGTAGAAATTATGGACTTGGGACTGAGAATGTGGTAGAGTACTTGTCTTCTGTGTCCAAGGTCTTCAGTTTGGTCACCAGCGCTGGAAAAAAATAAGTAAAAATAACAGCAATGGAGATAGAAACTATGGCTTGAACTCTAACACTAATATTTCCTTAGCTATTATTATACCATTCACCTAACTTCTCGAATTGTAGTTTTGTTTCCCAGCAAAATATGTTTTTCTTATTAAATGAAACAAATGACATGAGAAAGCTTTACACATTATGACTTAAATGCTAAAACATTTCTATTCACATAAATTTTATATTTCCAATGACATTCAAACATCTCATATATTTGATCACTTTTTAAAGAACAACATATTGTATTATAAATAATTTTCGATTGAGTGAACACATTTAGAACTTGCTAGATTTCTTTTAAATGACTAGAAATTATTTTTTCTTCTCTNTGTATTTTGATATTAAGTTCTATAAAATCAAGGAACAAGTATTTATATTCAGACTTTAGCAACCAGATGCATCTATTTTGAGAGATGTAATGGCTGAAATTTTTCTTGATTTTTTTTATCACTTATTATAGTCTTCATTACTTAAATTATTGCATGTTCATTTTACTTCACTGTTATGAAACAGTTCTCTTTGCTGAGCATGTATGAAGATGTGGGTTTGATCTCCACAGTAAATAAACTGGGTCTGGTTATTCACACTTGTAAAGTCATCTGCCCAACACTCAGATTCACAAATAAGATTCTTTCATTGTAAGATTTTCACTCTTATGTTTGTTCTTTAAAATATTAAAAAAATACCCCATGAATTCTTGGATATGATAGGAGGAAAAGAATCTTTTATAGAATGCTCAGACATTCTTTATCTTTTGTATGTAGTTTTTTGTTGTATCTACATAAGAAAAGCAATGATTTTCTATAATAAAAGAAATCCCAGATGTTCTTGTGCTAGAGGTAAAGGTAGTGGGGTCATGGTGGAAGGGCAACGGAAACTTTGGATCCTGTTCCACTTTGGTGAGTTCCTATTGCTGTCAGAGTTCAGGTTTGGGGACGTAGTGGTCAGGATTCCCTCGAGAAAGAGAACTGATAGGATATATATATATATATATATATATATATATATATATATACATATATATATACACATATATATACATATATTACTTATATATATAGTCAAATATACATATATAGGATTTATTAGAGTGGTTTATAAGCTATGGTCCAGCTAGTCCAACAATAGCTGTCTGCCAACAGAAAGTCCAAGAATCCAGTAGTTGTTAAGTTCACAGAACTGAATGTTTTAGCTGATCTTCAATACCTGTCAAAATCCTGAAGAAGCATGCTCTAATACCAGGGAAGGAATATACTTGCCAGCAAGAGCAAGGACAAGAAGTCAAAGAGCAATCACTTTCCTCTTCCATGACCTTTGCACAGGCTGCCACTAGAAGGGATGGCCCAGATTTAAGGTGGATTTCCCACCTCAAAAGATCTGGATGTAGGGTGGATCTTCCCACTTCAAATAATTCAATAAAGAAGCCCCCCGCTCCTCACAGGTATACCCATCTGTTTTTGTTTTATTTGATTCCAGGTATAGTCAAGTTGACCACCAGGAATAGTCATCACAGAGCAGGGGAATGTTCTCTGTTTCACCCTGAGGCTTCAGGAACNCTCATCCTGTGCTGGATTCTGCACCATGTAGCCAAGGGGAATGAGAATATCAGTTTTATTAAACATCAAGGAATGCTTCACAATGTATGTTTTGTGGGTACTGGTCAGCTCATTTTGGTCACTTATTCATGTGGATGTATTAGGGTTCATGCCTTTCCTTAAAATGTCAGTTTTGCCCAGTTCCTAGTCTTCCTAAGCTTGTGATCTTAACAAGCCCTCTCTGTGTGCAACAGAGGAAGACAATTCATACCAGGATAGTTAGGAAGACAAAAAGAAGCTGTGAATGATTTAACCATAATATCAAGAATAAACTGGGACTATCCTAGATAAAGTAGGATGATAGTTTTCCTAAAGACTAAAGAGTCATATAATGAACAGGAGAGATGAAGTAGAGGAAAGTGTCATTATTTTGCAGAGTGAGTAGGCATTTAAATACCAAGCAGGAGCTGGCTAACTATGGTGGTTTGAAAGAAAATGGTCCCCAAAGGGAATGGCACTATCATAAGGTGTGGCCTTTTTGGAAGTAGTACGTCACTGTGGGGGCTGGCTTTGAGGNCTCTTTTGCTCAAGCTTCCCTCAGTGTGACTGTCAGTCAACTTCCTAGTCCTTAGAAGCCAAGATGGAGCAAGCACCAAGTCTGTCTGCACACTGCCATTCTTCCCGCCATGATGACAATGGACTGAACCTCTGAAACTGTAAGCCACCACCTCAAATAAAATGTTTTCTTTATAAGAGTTGCTGGTCATGGNATGTCTTCACAGGAGTAAAAACCCAAACTAAGACGAGTTCAGATGCAACTANCACTAAGAGGGCTTTTATACTTACATTTAGAGATAATTATTTTATCCTGCTCTGGAAATGAGAATTTAAGTTTTGAAATTTAGGTTTCTAGTTATTTTTCAGGGGAAATGTGTGCACACACACACTGCTACAAGGCCACCCACTTTATGCTGTGTCTGCTCAATGAAACAAGGTTATCCCTGATAAGAGCCCTTGAAATATTGCCATCCTGGTTGATTCTCTAATTGCCTGGCACTTCTTGGGTTTAAACCACTTGTGGTACTTTTGAAGGAAGCCTCACCCAAAGCCCACGCCTAGTGTTGAACTGTTCCCTTCCATTTTTCATCAAATGCTTCCTCTCCCTTCCCTCTTGCTTCCCTTCTGGCCACACAGACCTTTATCTGGCAGTAGAAAGGAAAACACATCTTCTGAAAGGGCTGGAAAAGGATTCAATTCCCCACATCAGAGCTCTGCTTCTCCTGGGACCTCATTATTTCTTTGTGGTACTTGCCCAGCAAATTAGGCCTGCCCTCTTGGTCCTCCCCTCTGTTATTTTTTTTTTTTTTCAGTCCTTTGCTCCAGGATTGGACTCCTGCAGATAAGTAGAATGTACAGTTTTTCTAGCTCTGGGCAATCCCTCAACATTTTAATTGTATTTCTAATGTTTAAAACAACATGTTAAAAATACCACATTTTCAAAAATTTGTTTTTATAAAATAGATGAAAAAAAAACCCAGCCATCTATGAAAACAAGGAAGCCTGGAGCTTCGTAAGCCTGGAGAATTTTTTAAGACTCGAAGATCACTGGGTCACATGGATTTGGGGAAGTTTGATTTTCTGTTAAGTTCAAAACAAACAAGGCAGGAGGTGGGGAAAAACTGTCCTGACAAATGTCACTAGCAGCCTGAAACCAAAGAATACGTTTAAAAATCCTGTCTGCTCAGGTGAAGACTTGACAGGTGGCACCCTGAAGGTAGCTTGGACTTGTTCAGCTTGCCCTGCCCTGTGGCCTCTGATGTTGTTGAGTTTTCCTCCGGTTGGGTCAGGTGGTGTCTGGACATAGAGCCGGGCCCCTGCCCACTCTTTCCTGCACCTTTGCACCACCTTGGAGGCAGGCAGGAGGCTTATTCTCAGTGGAGGCTGNTTTTTTGCCTTGTTCCTGCTTGTCACTGGTGGTGCAGAACCACTTCTGCTCATCATTCTCTTTTAATCTGGCTCAGGGANGAGAAAGACCTATAGGGGCCTGCCTGGCAGGTGAAGCATACAGATGCTAAATCTCCAGCATTAATTTTGCTGGCAGTGGCTTCTGGGAGTTAGCTCCTTTCCCCTGGCTTGGCTGGCAGACTGGGTTAACACCTTATTGTCCAAAAGGTTTATTTGATGTGTCAAATTAGCAGTCTGGTTCTCTTGGCAGGAAGAGCCACACATGGATGGGGTGATGCTTTTGATATGCAAAAATCTATATTTAAACATCAGAGCCTTGAAGTTTGATCAGAGTCTATGTCTCCTGAGGGACAAAGAACAACAGTCCCAGGGGATGAAAAGTGATGTGTGTTTTTCTAAGCAGCAGAGTGTGCTTGGGGACAAGTGTCCATGTTCATCAGAGGAGAGTAAAGGCAGAGCCTAGGAAAAATGTCCCTACTAGTGGGAATGATACAAGGCTAAAAACATTACCCCAGAAAGCAGCTATTAGATTCCTTCCCTACTGCCAAAGCACACGCGCGCGCGCGCACACACACACACACAAGCACACATACACACATGCACAGGGGATGGGGAGGGGAAGAATAGAGAGAGAGAAAGAGATTCTCACCCTCATGTCATGTCACTGGACTCCCCCCACCCCTTTTTGGTGAAACTATATTCCTTGTCCCCAAAAGTCAAGAAGAAAATTTACAGTCTGACTCTGCCTTCATGAAATCTTGCCTCCATCGTGAATTTTTTTTTTTTTTTAGATGTTGTTGTTGTGGGAAAGTTTACGACTGAGTGTCTGCAAGCAACAGTACTTTTGAAAGGGGCCCTAAATATTAAACTCATTTCAAGTGTGACTTGAGACTCAGGCAGACTACAGGAGCAGTGACAATTTATTACTCTTCCGAAGCCCTAAAGCAGAGTAAATATAGATTTGCCACTGATAATATGAGAACAACAGATCAATTCGATTTAAAGTAAATCCTTCCCCCAAAAGCTAGAATTTGATTAATCCATCGAAGCTCACTGGAATCACTTGAAACTNATTGAAACACACCTGAGTTCCTCTTCGCTTGTTAAATGCACCTGGCTCAAGGAGACACTGTTGGTGTGTCCAGTGATGATTTTTTTCAGTAAGTGCATACATTAAGCTTAGATGTCATGTGTCTAGTTTCAAATAAGTTGGGAGGACTNAGTTAATCTATTCATTATGGATGCAGAAGACAGCAGCAGCATCCAACAATCTCATCACGGAATTCCGAGAGTCTTCATCCAATGTGTGCAGAGATGCAGTTTGCAACCATTCTCAAGAACCAAGACATCATCCAATTTANTCTGCATGTGTCCCAAGAACAGAAAAAGCATACAAAAAAGAGAGATGTAGTAATACTTCAGTGTCATGAAACCCTTACTGGCTCTTTGAATTTGCAGGCTGCTTTTTGTGCGATCTCAGAGAACTTTTGAAACGTTCATGCATTCCAAAAATATTTGTAAGTAGTGAAGATCAACTTAGTTTTACAGGCAGAAAACCCTAGAAAAAGAGATGACAGGAACATGTCTAGCAGTGCCAAGAAAGTTACTCTCAGAAGGATCTAGAAATGAAACCTCCATGAAGTCACACATCTGAGAACTCAAGGCCATGAAACTTAATAAAAATGTACTAGTAATGAATTCTTACATTTTACTGTTGGCAGAGCTCTCTGATCTGCAGTCTTTACTTTGCTGCTTGAAGAACTAAACAATAAGCACATGATGCCCATTTTCAGGTGAAGAACCCAAAGAATATTAAGTGACTTTCTTATGTCTACAATACATTGATATACTTAACTGTATCTGAGCCTGGGGTCAGGATCTTCTCAATCACTGCCCAGTATGGGTTTCCCACTCCCTTTTTCTAACTTGAGCCCTTGAGTACAGTTGATGTAGGAAGTTTAAAGGCTGCTTGCATCTCTTTTTAGAAAGTGCCTACTGATTATAATGACTTTTTCAGTTAGGAAACTTAAAAAAAAAACCTAGACTTTAGTTCTATTCACGTTCATAGACTCTGACAGGTAATTTATTATTTTTCCCAAGACACAGGCATTATTCCGTTTATTTTAAGCAATAATGATNGCAATGATATTAAGTCCATTAAGTCAAAGGGTAGAAGAATGTCCATAGAATGGCCAGCTCTTCATATTTAGAGCTGATTTTATTCTAGAGAATTTGATAAGCGTTCTTTTATAGGGCTATTCTGGAAAGTTAAGTGGGTATTTTCTGAAAGAGCCATGGAGTTCTGATTCTATTCATCTGAAAAAAAGAGAAATGATTTATGCACAACTGCATATAAATGATATGTGCACTATATTCCCGTGTGTCCTAGAAGCTCAACTGCTTTTTAATATTGCTTAATAAAATTGAAGATGAAGGGTTTTTTTTATATTAAAAGGTCTTACTTTGCTTTGAAAAATAAATAATAGTTCCAGGTGTCTTTTGTTCTGCTATAAAAACTTCATTATAACTTTGGGAAATTTCTTGGAATCATGTTGCTGCCTACACTCTTACATGAGATATAGAGTGAGGGACTGACTTTTCTTTTAATCCTTTCACNATAGAAATTTTCATGTGAGGCAAGCAATCATAGGAAAGGGATGTGGCACTGTGCCTTGGCCATTACTAGGAAGGGAGTGTCACTGAAAATGTTGACTAATGATTTTTTTTCCCAATGAATTATGAGGCCTNTAATCAAACCACATCAGTCGGCTGTTCTATCAGATCTAGTTAACTAACAATTTTCACCACTATTAATCCCGAGCTGAGGTTCAGTGCTTTGGATTAAAGCTCTGACCCATGTAGAAGAAATAAAATACTGAACATTAGTCCATTTTGNGGAAGATTCTGGCTAAGGTATCGACGAGGTTGGGCCTTCATAGGCCAACAATTCAGAGAGATGTATAGACCCTGAATTAATTTACAATGACCTGTGCGCTTTGAAGTCTCAGCTGTAGCGAGGCTTGTTAGAAGAAGTAGTTAGGTTACATTATGCTGCCTAAGNGAGTGGATAAAACTGGAAAGCAGATCCTAACCCACAGCCTCCCTGTTCCTCTCCTGCTGGGAGGACACTGATGATACATAGCAGGAAGATGGCAAGTCGCATTACTGAGCCAATAGCTTTACCTTGAAAAGGGACAACACTCAAGGGACAGGCAATAATTCTGCCTTGTTGATGTGTCTTACAGCCAGGTTCAGGTCTGGATTTCCTACCTGTTTTTCAAGCCCTCACTTAAATGTATGTGCTTCATACACTGTCTCTCTTTCCTTGATTATAATTTTCACATATTTTATATCTCATTTATGTTTCTCTGCTGCCATTTATCATGTTGACATTTTATTATTATTTTATCATTAAATATTTTCTTTTTGATTTGTGTGTGTGGGGGTATCATTTGCATGTGGATGTGGAGGTCAGAAGCCAACTTAGGGTGTTGTTCCAGTGATGCCATCCATTTTGTGTGAGACAAAGTCTTCACTGGGCTACAGCTTAATGATTAGGCTGGGTGAGCTAGTCTGCTAGCCCCAGATATCTGCATGACTCTTTCTCTCCAGCACTGGGATCACATGTTCACATTATGATGTCTGATGTTTTCACCTGGGGCCTGGGGATGGCACTCAGGTCCTTATGCCTGCACTGCAGGCATTTTACCAGCTAAGCTATCTCCCAGAACAAATGTTTTCTTTTTACTTTTAAATTTAAAGGTAGGTCTGATAAAATTTATTCTGGAACATTAAAACTTAAACTTGCCCTTTATATACAACAAATCCTAAATATATACTTTTTAACAAGTCAGTGGGGTTTCATGATAAATGATATCATTAACTATNCTTCAAAAATAAATAGATATAAAATGAAATAATATTAAAATAGTCATATCCAATAAGATAGATTATAAGCATGATTTTCCCTTTGTAATAGATACATGCTAGTGAAATCNAACAGGTTTTAAGGACAAATTTATCCTATATGTTCTCAACTTAAAGATGAAGATGAATTCTTGTGGTGGAAATTTCTTACAAAATTAAAATTTATGAGTTTATATTGGATTATATTGTATATAATCTCTTTTTATGTCCTGTTTAGTATTTTTACCCACAATGTTACTATTGTTTTAGTAAGAAATGCACATAAGTACTTGAAAAGTGCATATTTTATAGAAAGAAATTTGTAGTGAAATAATAAAATTAAAATATAAAATTATATTAATGACTATATTAAGATCACAAAGAGAAATCTGATCCCACCAGTGGGAATTTCAGCTTATATGAGCAATTCGAGCTGAATTATACTGTTTCCATTGTGTAAATTTCTATAGTCATAACTTAGATTTATAGTCTGTATAATTCAGTTTAATGTAAATTATTCTGTGTC